>PVIU01019754.1:0-35639 GCA_004026605.1 Ondatra zibethicus
AGCAAAGCTTTCTTTCACCATCGATGGAGAAAACAAGATATTCCAGGATAAAAACAAATTTAAACAATACATAGCCACAAACCCAGCCTTACAGAAAATACTAGAAGGAAAATCACAACCCAAGGAAACCAACAACACCCACAATAACTCAGACATCTAACAACCATCCACCAGCACAACTCAAAGAAGGGAAGCACACAAACTCTACCACCAAAAAAAAAAAAAAAAAAACAGAGTTAACAACCACTGGTAATTAATATCACTTAATATAAATGGACTCAATTCACCTACAAAAAGGCACAGGTTAAGAGAATGGATATGAAAACAGAATACAACATTCTGCACAACTCAAACTCAAAGATAGAAACTACCTCAGAGTAAAGGGTTGGGAAAAGGTTTTCCAAGCAAACGGACTTAAGAAACAAGTGAGTGTGGCTATCCTAATATCTAACAAAATTGATTGCAAACTAAAATCAATCAGAAGAGATGGAGAAGAACACTTTATACTCAAACAAGAAAAATTCATCAAGATGAAGTCTCAATCCTGAATATCTATGCCCCTAATATAAAAGCACCCACATATGTAAAAGAAACATTACTAGAACTCAAATCACACATCAAACCCCACATACTAATACTAGGAGACTTTGAGATACCATCTTACACCTGTCAGAATGGCTATAATCAAAAACACCAATAATAACCTATGCTAGAGAGGATGTCGAGTAAGGGGAACACTCATCTATTGCTGGTAAGAATGCAAATATGTGCAACCACTTTGGAAATCAGTGTGGCAGTTTCTCAGAAAATTGGGAGTCGTCCTACCTCAGGATCAAGCAATACCACTCTTGGGCTTATACCCAAAAGATGCCCAATCATACTACAAAAGCATTTGTTCAACTATGTTCATAGCAGCATTATTTGTAATAGCCAGAACCTGGAAACAACCTAGATGACCCTCAATGGAAGAATGGATAAAGAAAGTGTGGCACATATACACATTAGAGTTCTACTCAGCAGTAAAAAACAATGACATCTTGAATTTTGCATGCATATGGATGGAACTAGAAAACACTATCCTTAGTGAGATAACCCAGACCCAAAAATATGAATATGGTATGTACTCACTTATTAGTGGATTCTAGCCATAAACAAAGGACATTGAGCCTATAGTTTGTGATCCTAGAGAAGCTAAGGAATAAGGTGAACCCAAAGAAAAACATATATAGATCCTCCTGGAAATTGGAAGCAGACAAGATTGCCAGGCAAAAGTTGGGAGCATGGGGGTGGGTGTGGGGTAGGGAGAAAAGGGGGAGGGGGAGAGAGAGAAGGGAAAAGGGGAGGGTTGGGGAGAGCTTGGGCGAGTAGGATGGTTGAGATGGAGGAAGGATGGATATGGGAGCAGGGAAGAAGATATCTTAATTAAGGGAGGCATTGTGGGGTTAGCAAAAGGCTTGATTCTAGAGGGGTTCCCAGGTGTCCACGGGGATGTGTCCAGCTAGGACCCTGGGCAGTGGAGGAAAGAGTTCCTGAACTGGCCTTGTCCCATAGTCAGACTGATGACTATTTTGAATATCACCATAGAACCTTCATCCAGTGACAGATGGAGATAGAGACAGAGATCCACATCAGAGCACTGGACTGAGCTCCCAAGGTCCAGTTGAAGAGCAGAAGGAGGGACAATATGAGCAAGGAAGTCAGGACCACAAGGGGTTGGCTCAACCACTGAGACAGTGTGCCTGAGCTAATGGGAGCTCACCAAATCCAGCTGGACTGGGACTGAATGAGCATGGGATCAAACTGGACCCCCTGAATGTGGCTGACAATTGAGGCAGACTGAGAACCCAATGATAATGGTACTGGGGTTTGTCTCTACTGCATGTACTGGCTTTTTGGGATCATATTCTATTTGGATGCACACCTTCCTAAGCCTGGATGGAGGGGGGAGGGCCTTGGACTTCCCACAGGGCAGGGTTATCTGCCCTCTCTTAGGACTGGAGGGGGAGGGGGAGGGGTGAGCAGGAGAGAAGTGGGAGGAGGGGAGGAAGTGGAAATTTTGAATGGTATTATTTATAAAGTAATAAAAATTATTAGAAAAAAGAAAAATCATTAAGTATTCAGAGTTTAATGATCTATTATAGATACTTAGAAGATAATACTAAGAGCAATGAAAATAATGAGAATTGTGGCTTCTAAAGTTTCAGAAAAAAGCAAAGACTCTATTGGAGCTGTTTGATATTTCAAATTAAGAATGTGTGGTTCTGATCAGTGGGTCTGAAGAATCAGCAAGGGATCAGAACCACTGAAGTGAAATTTTTTTCAGTCCCAGCTTTACTGGGACAATTTATATTGGTCAGGAGGGGCTAAGAAATCATCAATGATTAAGAAGAGACCAGCATCGTTCAGGTGAAATTTTCTTGGAACTGTTTCCTCAGAGTCAGCACACAGAAGCGCAGAGGCGCCACAATGGTAACGCCTGCTGACGGCCGGACTCGTTCACGTGTGAGAGTCATTGAGGTGACACCAAAAAGGCATGAAGGGGTCTTGGAGAACAGATGAGCCTTGGTACTGTGTGGCAGGGCTGGAATTCACAAAGAGAGGCCCAGAGAGACCACTGGTAAGATGCAACCTCCGTTGCAGTAGAAACACCAAGACTGAAGAGGTCATGGAGAGAAGTTGGGTCTTGGCAACACATGACAGGATCAGAGTCCCTGAAGAGAGATGAGGAGAGGCTTCTGGTGAAGGTACAGCCCAGTTTCGGTGCAGATCACGGCATTTGTAGAGGCCGGTTGGGATGATCACTGAGGACACAGCAGCCATGTAGTGGAACTGGCCTGAACCTAGGAGACAAGCTGTGTGCACTCTATATGTCAGAGCCAGGGAGGTGCCACTGCCAAGCCATTTAAAACTCTGATCATGGGTCCCAGATGTCTGACACTGAGCTTTATACTACTGGACCTTGGTTTGTTTTGTTCTGTGAGGGTACCCTGGTTCTTCCTTCTTGGATAGAAAGTGTGTGCCCTGTGTTTGGTTTTACACAAGTCCACAGTAAAGAGATTGAGCTGTCCAAGAGACCTTGCACATTTTGAAGAAACTTCACTCTCTTTCTCCTTGCTGCCTGACTCTTCTTGTGGGGCTCAGAAATGGCTGCTTAGTTCACACCTAATTCTCATTGTCTTTCCCTTACACCTGCCAGCTGTAAAAAAAAAAAGTGTCAAGATAACACCTGCCTTCTTCTCCTTCTTCTACTTTACCTTCCAAGCCAGAGACTAATATAGAGGATCACAGCTCCATATCTTTCCCCCTTGTAATTTTTCTCTTACAAAAGCAAGTTCTTTCTGAGCAAAAAACTCTTGGTCTCACTTGAGTGTGTCATTGCCCAGAGAAGAGGCCACACAGATGGCACCATAGCCTGCTTACTATTGTACCATACATATGCTAGCTTAAATGATTGCAATTTATTATATGTTCCACCAACCATTGGAGAGAGAAATACTATTATGACAGGCCTCATTTATCAATACATGCCACCCCATACCATGTAGAGGAAATGACCACCCTTTGGTTTCCTTCAAGAGTGCTCCATTGTCAGACAGTTCAGCCTCACTTTGATGTCACTCACAGATAGAGGACCCACAAATGTTACTATAGCAAAGAGGTAAAACATCCCAGATGCAGGGAAGAGGTAGCCATCATATAATTATCTAACCCCCTACAGATGAGTGTCACCCACTGGTGTGGGACAATTCTGTATTTTGTCAATTATGTTTTAAATGAATGCTGATTATCCAATAGCCAGGCAGGAAGTATAGGCAGGACAACCAGACAGGAAGTAGAGGTGGGGCAAGGAGAACAGGAGAATTCTGGGAAGGAGAAAGCCCATTCCTCCCCAGTCCTGTCTAGACATCAAAGAAGGAAGATGTGACCTGCCCCGCTGAAAAAGGTACCGAGCCATGTGGCTAACATAGATCAGAATAATGGGTTAATATAAGTTATAAGAGCTAATAAGAAGCCTGAGCTAATGGGCCAATCAGTTTATATCTAATGTAGACTCTCTGTGTGATTTTCTCTGGGACTAAACAGCTGGGGAACCAGGCAGACAGAAACCCCACAACAGCCCACTGCAGTCACCACTGAAGTGCTTCTCCCCACACCAGTCTTCAGTTTGTCCAACCCTGTGTGACTTGTCCTGGGGAGCCATGAACAAACTTCTGCTCACTCCAGCATTGTGTAGTGATTCCCTCCAAGATAAAATCATCCATCTTGGAGGGAAGCCCACAAAGGACACAGGATGTTTAAAAGGAGCGAGAAGCTCAGCATGCTCAAAATGTCACCACTCAGTGGCTTCAGGAAGTCCCTAAAGCTGATCAGATTCACTAGTTCCTCCCTCCCCAAGCACACATAAACTTGGAATCCTAAGAGACCCTCAGACAAACTGAGTGCCTAGAAGAGGCTCAGACCAGCTGAGCCACCTAGAAGAATTGGAGACCAGGTGAGCTGCCTAGAAGAGACACTCTCCAACCTGCTGAGCTGCCTCCAAGATGTGCAGTACTGTCACCTATGCTGGAGTAGACTTTGGCAATAAGCTGTCTTTGAGTCACTTCTGCTTCTGTAAATAACCCCTCTCCCATATTCTTGTAAGTAACCACAATGAACCATTGGCTATTCCAGTTGGTCCTTGGTGGTATCCACACTTTGGTCTGCAATTAGTCCCTATCTGGAGTAAATAGATTTTTGTTACATCTCTCCAGGAATAGTGTCATATGACAACCTGCAGAGGGCTGTGGGGGTATACAGAAGGTAACAACTAGTGCTCAGCAGATAGACCCACCAGATGCATGATTTTCTCCGGGGGGGCACTTGGTTAAGCCTACTGACTGAAGGCTGGATGACTGGTTGTTCCTGTCCATAACTTTCTCAAGTGTCATTACTTGCCTGCCTAACAGCTGTGGGGTTCTTTCCACAACTCTTTGGTGGTGTGTTTTACACTTATTGGGTACACATACAGCTGTGGATGATGAGGAAGGTGATTTCTGCTTAATTGTATAACTTCTATGAGTAGAAATAATACTAGAATATTTTAGATACTCAGACTGACATAGGATTCTCAGTCACAAAGACAGCCTTTTACACAGACAGCTGATTTTAGACTCCATAACAAATTCAAAGCAGGCTGGTTGCCTCTGGAGATGAATATCTAGTTGCCCCTAGAGACATATACACAAGGGCATTTTCCCAAATGATTTACTGATACAAAGTCAGGCATGAAACAATTTCAGTGCCAGTTTTTCACTTGCAAAATATCCTGGAAGATAACATTAAAGACATAACTACTTGTCTATCAACTGAACTTTCTGAATGTACTCCCTACCACTCAAGGTTCAGCCCTGTCTGGGAAAGAGCTATACGCATGACCAAGTATTGCTCACTGTCCATATATCAACGTGATATTCCCAGCCTAAGAGAAACTACATGACTTATCATGTTTTATGAGGATAGGTCGGACCCTGAAAATGTAACTTTTTTAATACATACCCAATCCAATTTCCCACTTCTTCCCTTCTCCCATTCCCTCCACTTACTTCCCCTCACCCTACCCCCATCCACTCCTCAGAGAGGGTAAGGCACATTGCTTTGGGGAGAGTCCAAGGTCCTCCCTACTATATCAAGGCTGAGCAAGGTATCAACCAAAGAGAATAGGTTCCCAAAAAGCCAGTACAAGCAGTAGGGATAAATCCTGGTGCCACTACAGGTGGTCCCTCAGTGTGCCCCAGACATGCAACTGTCAATCACATTCAGAGGGACTAGTTTCGTCTTATGCTTGTTCTTTCCCAGTCCAGTTGGTGTTGGTGAGCTCCCATTAGCTCAGGTAGACTGTTTCAGTGGGTGTACCCATCATGGTGTTAACCACTTTGCTTATATTCTCACTCCTACTCTTCAACTGGACGTAGGGAGCTCAGTGCAGTGCTCCAATGCAGGTCTCTGCCTCTGTTTCCATCAGTTGCTGGATGAAGGTTGTATGGTGATATTTAAGATATTCATCAGTCTGACTACAGGGCAAGGGTAGTTAAGGCATCCTCTCCTCTGTTGCTGGTGGTTTAAGCTGGGGTCATCCTTGTGGATTCCTGGGAATTTCTCTAGAGCCAGGTTTCTTGCTAGCCCCATAATGGCTCTCTCAGTCAAGATATCTCTTTCCTTGTTCTCATCTCTGTCTTTCCTCTATCTCAACTATGCCATTCCCTCAAGTTCTCCTCGCCCCTCCCCTTCTCTCCTCCTCTTCTTCTTTCACCCTTCCTTCTCCCCCCACCCCTATGTTCCCAATTTTGTCAGGTGATCTTGTCTATTTCAACATTCCAGGTGGATCTGTATTTGTTTTCCTTAGGGGTCACCTTATTACTTAGCTTCTCTAGGATCATGAACCATAGGCTCAATATCCTTTGCTTATAGCTGTATCCACTTATGAATGAGTACATACCATATTCAACTTTTGGGGTCTGGATTACCTCACTCAGGATGGTGTTTTCTAGTTCCATCCATTAGCATGAAAAATTCAAGATGTCATTGGTTTTTTTTTGTTTTTTTTTTTAACCGCTTGAGTAGTACTCTAATGTGTAAATGTGCCACATTTTCTTTATCCGTTCTTCTGTTAAGGAGCATCTAGGTTATTTCCAGGTTCTGGCTATTGCAAATAATGCTGCTATGAACATAGTTGAACAAATGCTTTTGTAGTATGATTGGGCATCTTTTGGGTATAAGCCCAAGAGTGGTATTGCTGGATCCTGAGGTAGGTTGATTCCCAGTTTTCTAAGAAACCGCCATACTGATTTCCATAGTGGTTGTACAAGTTTGCATTCCCACCAGCAATGGATGATTGTTCCCCTTACTCCACATCCTCTCCAGCATAAGCTATCATTGGTGTTTTTGATCTTAGCCATTCTGACAGGGGTAAGATGGTATCTCAGAGCTGTTTTGATTTGCATTTCCCTGATGGCTAAAGATGTTGAACATTTCCTTAAGTATCTTTTGGCCATTCGAGATTCTTCTCTTGAGAATTCTCTGTTCAGTTCTGTACCCCATTTTTAATTGGGTTATTTGGAATTTTGATTTCTAATTTCCTGAGTTCTTTATATATTTTGGAGATCAGTTCTTTGTATGATATATGGTTTCTCACTCAGTAGGTTGTCTTTTTGTCGTAATGACTGTGTCCTTTGCTTTACAGAAGCTTCTCAGTTTCAGGAGGTCCCATTTATTTATTGTTGCTTTCAGCATCTATGGGACAACATTTAGGAAGTGGTCTCCTATGATCATGCATTGAAGGTTACTTCCCATTTTCTCTTCTATCAGGTTTAGTGTAGTCGGATTTATATTGAGGTCTTTAATCCATTTGGACTTGAGTTTGGTGCATGGCAATAGATATGGATTTATTTTCATTCTTCTATATGTTGACATCCAGTTATGCCAGCTTCATTTGTTGAAAATGCTTTCTTTTCCCCATTGTATAATTTATCTTCTTTGTCAAAAATCAGGTTTTCATAGGTGTGTGGATTAATATCTGGGTCTTTGATTTGATGCCATTGGTCAACCACTCTGTTTTTCCGCCAATAACAAGCTGTTTTTATTACTGTGGCTCTGTAATAGAGTTTGATGTCAGGGATGGTAATGCCTCCAAAAGTTCCTTTATTGTACAGGATTGTTTGGGCTATTCTGGGTTTTTTTTTGTTATTTTTCATATGAAGTTGATTATTGTTCTTTCAAGGTCTATGAATAATTGTGTTGGGATTTTGATGGGGATTGCATTGAATCTATAGATTGCTTTTGGTAGGATTGCCATTTTTAATATGCTGATCCTCCCTATCCAAGAACATGGGAGATCTTTCCATTTTCTGGTATTTTCTTCAATTTCTTTCTTCAAAGACTTAAAGTTCTTATCAAACAGGTCTTTTACTTCTTTGGTTAGTGTTACCCCCAAGGTATTTTATGTTATTTGTGGCTATTGTGAAAGGTGATGTTTCTCTGATTTCCCTCTCAGCCCCTTTATTATTTGCGTATAGGAGGCTACTGATTTTTTTGAGTTGATCTTTCATCCTGACACATCACTGAAGGAATTTATCAGCTGTAGGGGTTCTTTGGTAGAGTTTTGGGGGTCACTTACGTACACTATCATATCATCTGCAAATAACAAAAGTTTGACTTCTTCATTTCCAATTTGAATCCCCTTAATCTCCTTTTGTTGTCTTATTGTTATAGCCATAACTTCAAGCACTATGTTGAAGGGATATGGAGAGAGTAGACAGCCTCGTCTTGTTCCTGATTTTAGTGGAATTGTTTTGAGTTTCTTTCCATTTAATTTGATGTTCGCTGTCGGCTCACTCTATATTGCTTTTATTAGATTTAGGTATGTTCCTTGTATCCCTGATCTCTCTAAGACCTTTATCATGAAGGGGTGTTGAATTTTGTTAAATGCTTTTTCAGCATCTAATAAGATGATCATATGTTTTTTTTCTTTCAGTTTATTTATATGATGGATTACATTGATAGATTTTTGTATATTGAACCATCCCTGCATCTCTGGGATGAAGCCTACTAGATCATGGTGGATGATATTTTTGATGTGTTCTTGGATTCGGTTTGCCAGTATTTTATTGAATATTTTTGCATCAATGTTCATGAGTGAGATTGGTTTGTAATTCTCTTTCTTGGTTGACTCTTTGTGTGGTTTTGGTATCAGGGTAACTGTAGCTTCATAAAAAGAGTTTGGCAACTGTCAGTGGCTATCTCTATTGCATGTACTGGCTTTTTGGGATCCTGTTCTCTTTGGATGTATACCTTGCTCAGCCTAGATATAGTAACGAGGGCCTTGAACCTTCCACAAAGCAATGTGTCTTATCCTCTCTGAGGATTAGATAGGGGTGGGGTGGTAGAGTGTGTGGAGGGAATGGGAGGAGGGGAGAGAGTGGGAATTTGATTGGCATTTTTTAAAAAAAAATCTAATAAATTAAAGAAAAAGAGTTTGGCAATGTTCCTTCTGTTTCTATTATGTGGAACACTTTGAGGAGTATAGGTATTAGCTCTTCTTGGAAGTTCTAGTAGAATTCTGCACTAAAACTGCCCACCTTTTTCTTTGGTTGGGAGTCTTTTGATAACAGCTTCTGTTTCCTTACAGTTTATAGATCTATTTAAATTGTTCACCTGTCTTAATTTAATCTTGGTATATGGTATCTATCCAGAAAATTGTCCATTTCTTTTATATTTTTCTGTTTTGTGGAGTACAGGTTTTTGTAGTGTGGCCTAATGATTCTCTGGATTTCCTCAGTGTCTGTTGTTATGTCTCCCTTTTCATTTCTGATTTTGTTAATTTGGATGTTCTCTCTCTGCCTTTTGATTAGTTTGGATAAGGGTTTGTCTATCTTGCTGATTTTCTCAAAGAACCAGCTTTTTTCTCATTGATTCTTTGTATTGTTTTCTTTGTTTCTATTTTATTGATTTCAACTCTCAATTTGATTTTCTTTCCTTTCTTGTACTCCTCCTGGGTGCATCTGCTTATTTTTGTTCTAGGACTTTCAGGTGTGCTATTAAGTCACTAGTGTGAGCTTTCTCTATGTTCTTTACGTGGGCATTTAGTGCTATGAACTTTCTTCTTAGCACTGCTTTCATACTGTCCCATAGGTTTGGGTAGGTTGTGCCTTCATTTTTGTTGAATTCTAGGAAGTCTTTAATTTCTTTCTTTATTTCTTCCCTGACCCAGGGGTGGTTCAATAGTTCACTGTTCAATTTTCATGAGTTTGTAGGCTTTCTGAGAAAGTGATATTAAATTCTAACTTTAAACCATGTTGATCCAATAAGATACAGGGTGGAGGGGGTTACTCCAATTTTTTTGTATCTGTAGAGTTTTGTTTTGTTACTGAGTATGTGGTCTATTTTAGAGAAGGTTTCATAAAGTGATGAGAAAAAGGTATATTCTTTTGTGTTGGAGTGGAATGTTCTATAGATATTGGTTAAGTCTATTTGAGTCATGACATCTGTTAGTTCTCTTATTTCTCTGTTAAGTTTCTGTCTGGTTGACCTGTCCAGACAGAGTTGGCAAGAGTGGAGTGTTGAAGTCTCCTACTATTAGTGTGTGAGGTTTGATATGTGATTTAAGCTTTAGTAATGTTTCTTTTACATATGTGGGTGCTCTTGTATTAGGGGCATAGATGTTCAGAATTGAGACTCCATCTTGATGGATTGTTCCTGTTATGAGGATAAAGTGTCCTTCTCCATCTCTTCTGATTGATTTTAGTTTGAAATCTATTTTGTTAGATATTAGGATAGCTATACCTGCTTGTTTTTTAGGTCTATTTGATTGGAAATCCTTTTCCCACCTCTATACTATGAGGTAATGTCTGTCTTTGAGGTTGAGATGTGTTTCTTGAATACAGCAGAAGGCTGGATCCTGTTTCGTATCTATTCTCTTAGCCTATGTCTTTTCATAGGCAAATTGAGTCCATTGAAATTAAGACATATTAATGACCATGTTAGTTCCTGTTACTTTTTGGTGGTAGTAGTTGTGTGCTTCCCTTTTTTGGGTTTTGCTTGTGGGAAGTTATCTATTTCCTGTATTTTTGTGGGTGCAGTTAGCTTCCTTGGATTGGGGTTTTCCTTCTACTACTTTCTGTAGGATTGGGTTTGTGGAAACATATTGTTTAAATCTGGTTTGTTCATGGAATATCTTGTTTTATCCATCCATGGTGATTGAAAGCTTTGCTCAATATAGTAGTCTGGGCTTGCATCCGTGATCAATCTTAGTGTCTTCACACATCTGCCCAGGATCTTCTGGCTTTCATGGTTTCCACTGAGAAGTTGAGTATAATTCTGATATAGCTACCTTTATATGTTACTTGACCTTTGTTCCTTTGAAGCTCTTAATATTCTTTCTTTATTCTGTGTGTTTTGCATTTTGTTTATGATATGGTGAGGGGACTTTTTTTTGATCCAGTCTATTTGGTGTTCTATATGCTGCTTATACCTTCATAGGGATATCCTTCTATGATTTTGTGGAATATATTTTCTGTGCCTTTGATCTGGAGTTCTTCTTCTTCTACCCCTATTATTCTTAGGTTTGGTCTTTTCATGGTGTCCCAGATTTCCTGGATGCTTTGTGTTAAGAATTTGTTGGAATTAATGTTTTCTTTAACCAATGAACTGATTTCCTCTATAGTATCTTTAACACCTGAGATTCTCTCTTCCATCTCTTGTATTCTGTTGGGTATACTTGCCTCTGTAGTTTCTGTACATTTACCCAGATTTTCCATATCCAGAATTCCCTCGGTTTGTGTTTTCTTTATTGCCTCTATTTTAGTCTTCAAGTCTTGAAGTGTTTGCTTCACCTGTTTGTTTTTCTTGGTTTTCTTAGGTTTCTTTAAGGGATATATTAATTTCTTCTGATTTTTTGTTTGTCTTTTCCTCCATTTCTTTAAGGGGGTTTTTCATTTCCTCTTTAAAGTTCTCCATCATCTTCATAAAGTTATGTTTAAAATAGTTTTCTTCTGGGTTAGGATAATCAAGTCTTCCTGTTGTGTAACCACTGGGTTCCAGTGTTTTCATGTTGCTTTTTAGGTTCTTGGATGAATTCTTGCATTAACGCCTTCCTTGCCTGAGTCTTTGGGAATTGTTCTTGGTCTGTTCTGTACTGTCAATGTCTGTGTCTCAGGGAACCACTGAGGTATCTCTTGGCCCGCTCTCTTGGTTTTCTCTCCTGGTTAGCTCTCTTGGTCCACTCTGTGCAGTCACAGCTTGTGCTTTAGAGTTCCTTTCTTGATCCTCTCTCTTGGTCCTCTCAGCAGGAAACTCTCCTGCTGGCTGGCGCTTGGCCCTCTCTGTATTGTAGCAAGCTGTGTTTCAGAGTTCCACTGAGGCTGCAGGAGGATAGTCAAGTTTCAAAAATGTAACTTATAATTGTCCAGAGTTTGTCTGCATAAAAGATTAACAGCAGCAGTGTTGAGAGCTTAGAGTGTAGAGCAATGAGGAGTATGTGTAGAGCAATGAGCTTAGAGTGTAGAGCAATGAGGAGTATGTGTACAGCAATGAGGAGTATGTGTACAGCAATGAGGAGTATGTGTAGAACTAATTAGGAAGCTGTAAAGAGAGATTTTTCAGAGAAGAATTTTTCAAGAAGCAGTAATAAAGTTACCTTGAGATCATGTGAGCCTGCTTTTTCCTAAAGTCCTTTTTAGAAAGATAAGAATTTTTCTAAGTCCGTGCTACTCTGAGGTCTTCTTTTTACTACCCTGGAGCAGATCTGGGGGAGGGTCTCCCATGGTCTGTGTCAACATCCTATATATGCCTTAAATGGCAGACCATGGGAACAATCCCACCCTATTCCTAGGTTGGTAAATAAATGAGTTCACTACAGTTACTTCCAGAGGCAGGAGTGTAGGTGTCTTACAGAAGTGTGAGTGCTTTAGGTACATCACCACAAAGCCCACCCCAGCATGGGTGAAATGAGTTCACTACAGTTACTTCCAGAGGCAGGAGTGTAAGTGTCTTACAGAAGTGTGAGTGCTTTAGGTACATCACCACAAAGCCCACCCCAGCATGGGTGACTCACAGAAGATGCAACGCTGCAGGTCCCTGCCCAGTTTTCAGGCAACTCCACAAGAGTCTCCTCCCCTCCAGCAATTGTTCGCTGCTCATATAACCTTAAGGGGAAACTTTGTGGATCTTGTCACTCTCTTTTGCATTTCTGTAACTCTTGTAACTTAGGTGAGCCTCCCTCCTTCCCTACAAGAGATATTTCAGTCAGGAAGAAGCAACTACACAACACCAGCCCACAAATGGGATCTGACCTGTCCCAGGAAAGGGTGAGCTAGGGCATTGGAATGAGGTAACAATGCAGAAACAGTGCTCGTCCCGAGGAGCCTCTGACACTTCCTCTGGTTGTCCTACTACTCTTCTCTTTCTCCTCCCATCCTCTGGCAGCCACATCTTAGAAGAACAGAAAAATTGCCACTGGAGCTAGAGCGATGTCTCAGTGGTTAAGAGAACTGGGTAGTGCTCCAGTAGAATCTGGGTTTGGTGTCCAATACCCATATCGGGCAGCTGATAAACATCTGTAACTCCAGCTCCATGGTGTCTGATACCTCTTTCTGTATTCCACAGGAAACAGCACACATGTGCAATATACAGTGACATACATGCATACACATAAAATAAATATTTTTGAAATAGTCAGTGCACTGTGTGAATTGTGCCCTGTGTAATCCACCATTCCTAAAAAGATATGTAAGTACTTGTCTTATGGGGGACATGTATCATCTTCAAATGACACCAGGTGTCAGTTTGCTCAGACTATGGTGACAAAGTACTTCACATGGAGCAATTTATTCAACACATTGATTTTCTTACACTTGATGTTTAAATAAATCTTATCTAGGATGAGCAAAACAAAACCTAAGTTATGTATGTCATTTTGGGATACACCATAGCCTTCAGACTAGGCAAATCATAAAGAGGCAAACAGTTCCAGTCCAAGTGGATGGATGCATCTAATAAAGGCCTTCTTACTAACAATATCCACAGACAACATAAGACAGTAAGATCCAAAAGACTAGGCTATACTTCATAGATTTTATTTTATTTTTATTTATATACCCATATGTACACTGATTCCAATGGAGGTACCCAGAAGAAGGTGTTGGATCCCCTGAGCTTGAAGGTGCAGATGGTAATGAACTGCCTTATGTGGATGTTGGGAACCAAACTCTGGTTCTCTTGAAGAGTAATATCCTAGTTTGCTTTCTATTGATGTGATAAAACACTGACCAAAACCAACTTGTGGAGGAAACGGTTTATTTGTCTTAGAGATTACAATCCATTACGAAGTGAAGCCTACACAGGAACCTGGAAGCAGAAACTAAAGCAGAGACCATGGAGAAATGTGTTTACTAACTTAATTTGTTCTCTTATACAACTTTCCAAGAAGTGGTGTAAGCCATAATGGGCTGGACCTTCCCATTACTCAAGAGAACACCCCAAAAGACTCAACTACACAGGGCAATCTGACAAAGACATCTCAGTTGAGATCCTCTCTCCTCAGATGACTCTAGCTTGTATTAAGCTGACAAAACTAATCAGCATAATACATAACCCTAAGGAAACCACTACAGTGACCTACTTCCTCATCTAAGACTTTTCTACTTTCTACTGCATTGCAATATTGCCATCATATTGGGTGACAATAATGTCACCAATCACGCTCTGTCTCTGGAAATATCGCCATAGGCACACCTAGTGGTGTCTTCACTAGCCTCCCATGCAATAAAGATGACAGTCGAGATTAACCATCACCCTGATGGAAGGGGGAACTCATTGAGGGAAAGAATGATCAGGAGAATTAGGCGAGTATGTGCAAAAGGACAGACAACGTGATTGCTATTCTTGATTGTCAACTCGACTTCATTTGGAATTAACTAAAACACTAGTGGCTAAATACACCTATGAGGGATATTTTTTTCATGATTGAATTCTTTGAAGTAGGAAGACCCACATTTTTAAAATTTTATTTTCATTTAAATAATATTCTTCATTTATTTTACATACCAGCCACAGTTTTCCCTCCCTTTTCTCCTCTCAGTGCCCCTCCCTCCACTTCCCATCTACCCTTTTCCTCTCCATTCGTTCATCTCCACTGAGAAGGGAGCAGGCTTCCCAGTGGGCTTGGACAAAGCATGACACATCAAATTGAAGTGGGACCAAGCTCTTCCCTTTGCATCAAGGCTGGGCAAGGTAATCCAGCATGGGGAACAGGTTCCCAAAAGCCAGCTGAGCACCAGGGATATGTTCTGATCTCACTTCTAGGAGCCTTAAAAAGACACCAGGCACTACACAATGTCACATATGTGCAGAAGGCCTAACTTGGTCTCATGCAGGCTTCCTAACTGTTGGTACAGAGTCCATGAGCTCCCACAAACTCAGGTCAGCTGCCTCTGTGGGTTCTCATCATGACCCCCTGGCTCGTTCAATCCCTCCTCCCGGAATCCCAGAGCTCATGCCAGTGCTCGGCTGTGGATCTCTGCCTCTGCTTCCATCAGTTACTGGATAAAGTATCTCTGATGACAATTATGGTAGTCACCAATCTATTACAGTAGGTCAGTTTAGGCACTGTCTCCACTATTGCTAGGAGTCTTACCTGGGATTATCCTGTGAATTCCTAGGGATTTCCCTGGCACCAGGTAGGTATCTCCCTAACCCCAAAATGTCCCCATCAAGATGTCTCTTTTGCTAATCTCCCACTCTATCCCACCTCCAACCTACCTCCTGCACTCAAGTTGCCATCCTTCCACCCCCTTCCCCCACCCTCAGTTTACCCGGGAGATCTCTTCCATTTCCCCTTTCCCAGGGAAACCCATGCATCCCTCTTTGGGCCCTTCTTGTTATCTAGCCTCTCTGAGACTGTAGATTGTAGGTTGGCTATGCTTTACTCCTAATATCCACCTATGAATGAGTGCATACCATGTTTGTCTTTCTGGTTCTGGCTTACCTCTCTCAGAATGATTTTTTTTCCTCAGTCCATCTATTTGCCTGCAAATTTTTTTAAAATATTTTTTATGGTTTATTTATCTTTATGTGCATTGGTGTGAAGGTGTCAGATCCCCTGCAACTGGATCTTCAGTTGTGAGCTGCCATGTGGGTGCTGGGAATTGAACCCAGGTCCTCTGGACGAGCAGTCAGTGCTCTTAACCACTGAGCCATCTCTCCAGCCCCTTGCCTGCAAATTTTATGAGGTCATCTTTTTTCACAGCTGAGTAATACTTCATTGTATAAATGTACCACACTTTCTTTATCCATTCTTTGGTTGAGGGACATCTAGGCTGTTTCCATCTGGCTAATACAAATGTCCATCTGGCTAATACAAATAGCACTGCTATGAACATAGTTGAGCAAGTGTCCTTGAGGTATGATTGAGCATCTGTTGGGTATATGCCCAAGATTGGCATAGCTGGGTCTTGAGGTAGATTGATTCCCAATTATCTAAGAAATCACCATATTGATTTCCAAGTTAGCTATACAAGTTTTCACTCCCACCAGCAGTGAAAGAGTGTTCACCTTACTCCACATCCTCTCCAACATAAGCTGTCATCAGTGTGTTTGAGCTTAGACTTTCTGACTGGTGTAAGATGATATCTCAGAGTTGTTTTGATTTACATTTCCCTGATGACTAAAGATGTTGAGCAATTCCTTAAATGTCTTTCGGCCATTTGAGATTCTTCTGTTGAGAAGTCTCTGTTTAGGCCTATATCCCATTTTAATTGGATTATTTGGTACTTTGATGATCATGACACTATTTCTATGGAGACATGAATTTTCTGCTCACCCCAGAGGAGAACCAGTGACAGGCCCGAGTCTGGATATCCAGGAGAACAAATGACTCAGACTGTTCCATCACAAAAGCCCACCCCAGGGTGACTGACAACTCACCAAAGTGAAACCTAGAATGAACTGCATAACTTGCAGGTTGGAGAGTGTCTCTTCCCAGCAGTTCACCTGGTCTCTGTTCCTTCTAGACGACTCAACTGGTCTGATCCTAGACTAGGATGCTCAGTTTGTCTGATTGTTCTTAACAGTCCTTACTGCTTATATATGTTTGGGGTGGGGATCTAATGAATCGACTCAGTTTTTGAGACTTCCTGAAGCCTTTAAGTTGTTTATTTCCTGGGCTTAACCCCCTTCTTTATAGAGTGGAATGTTTCATCTCTCTTTAGAATACCCTATGTCTTAATGAGCTCCCCTAGGAAGTGGAGGCTTTTATCTGCCACACCCATATGGGGGAATGATAGGGAGACACTAGGAACATTTGGAGGCAGGTAGTGGTGGGTAGATATGATCGGTATACATATTGTATAAATGTATGTTTTTTAAATAATAAATAAAACATTATTTTCAAGGAATGCAGGCAGGAACAGATAATGGCCACGTCCTCCAGGACACCTGTAGTGGCTTCCTTCTACCAGGAATAAATGACCACTCTTCCATTCCATATGTTCCTACCATTAATGCTTACCCTAGCATCCCAGGGCTATGAGCTTTTGAAGTTTACAGATTATTCATTTATCAAGTCAGACACCCTTGAGTTCAGATACCTTGTGGAATTCGCCTTTGTACCCCTCTCCCATGAAGAATTGTTCCTGGTCCACAGATATACAGAAGTTTATAATGAGCAAGTGTCATTTTGGGAAGAACCAGGTAAGGGAGCTAGAGAGATGGCTCAGGAGTGAAGAGTTCATACTGTTCTTCCAGAGTACCATAATTTGGTTTCTAGAATGCAAGTCAGGCATCTCACAACTGCCTGTAACTCCAGCTTCAGAGGATCTAACACATCTGGCTTCCAAGGGTACCTGCACTCATGTGCACACATGCACACACACACACCACAGAAGCACACACATAAGTAAAAGTAAAAGAAATCTTTTGAAAAGGAGGACCAGGTAACAGGGCAGCATCTTGGAGAAAATCTTAGTTACTTTTCTCATTGCTGTGACCAGATACCTAACAGAAGAAACTAAAGGGAGGAAGCGTTTATTTTGACTCATATGTCAGAAAGAACCATCCGCTGTGGCAGGGAACGCATGGCGGAAAACTGCCAGGCTCCTAGCTGCAGTAAGAGCAGGAGGCAGTTGGCCACATCTCAAGGATGAAAGGGAGTCAGGTCGGAGCTTTAGCCCTTAGGCCCACCCCCAAGTGACCACCTCTGTCAGCCTTCACTCCCATTCCAAAGGTTCCATGAACTTTCAAAGCAGCATCACCATCTGGGAAACACTTCACACTCAAACTGTTAAAGTTTATTACACACACGCACATATGCACATGTACACCGTACACACCACACCCTTTAGGTTGCTTGATTCCTAGTACCAGTGTCAGCCCCAGATACGGAAAATCTCATCAATACATGGATTGCACGTGGGACCTTCAGATCTCTGACTGAAGAGGAAGGGGAAATGGGGAGCTGTATTGAAGCCTGTGGGTGCTTCTGGAGTTCAGCGTCAGTAGCTCAGCAGGAGGAATGGAAGGGTGGGACTGAGACCAATCTATGTTTACCTAACGTAAAGAGAAACAAGTGTGCTGAGGAATACCCAGTTATACTTGAACATCAGACAAATCAAAACCTTTATTTTTAACATGAATGGGTCCCATCAGGTGTTTGAGATATTTTTATACCAAGAAATAGAATGAGTATCCTTTTTTGTACCTCAGTCAGCCAGGCATTCTGTGGTGAGACCGGCTCCTTCCAGCAGCTCTCGCTCCTCTGTGCCCACCAGGACCCCTTCAAGAGGCGCTCACCGAACCTTTGACTTCTGCTTTCTTACTGACCTAACACGTAAGGGGAAAGCCCCAGCCTACATCCATCCACAGCCAGGTCTCCAGGCCCGATACAGCCCTGTCCTTCCATCCCAGCCACCGGAAATGTCTGAGAAGGACCAGCTCCAAATGGCCACGCTCCAAATGCCCCACAAAGCATGCAATAGGCAAGTGGATACGGAGAGAGTGGACGACAAAGGGAGAGGCCAATGGCCGCAGAACTTGCCAACAGCAGCAGTTCGTCTCGCACCAGTTCCCGGTACTCAGCTTCCGCCTACATTTCCCCTTCACTCTCACTCCAGCGGTCACAGCCGGGGAAGGAAGCCACCTTGTGCAAGTCTAAGATCCTCCTAAGACCACGATGTCACTGCTGCTGTTTCTGTTGTCCTTGCTGTTGGAAGGTGAGTGGGCCCAAGGTCCGAGTGACCCAAGTTGGGGCTGGAGCGGGGGCTGGGACTGGGGCTACAGGTCAAGCCTGTCTTCTTCAGGGTCTCAAGGTCAGAACACAGACTACTTCCTCCAGGTGAAGAGGACTGTGAAGGCACAGGAGGGTCTGTGTGTTGTCGTGCCCTGCTCTTTCTTCTCCCCTGAGAGCCGCTGGAGTGTCACTGCCCCAGCTTATGGCTACTGGTTCAAAGTCACCAGAAGATCACCACCTAGTAAGTTTCTAGTGGCCACAAATGACAAAGATAAAATGATAGAACCAGAAACCCAGGGGAGATTCCAGCTCTTGGGGGACGTCCGGAAAAAGAACTGCTCCTTGGTGATCAAAGATGTGCAGTGGAGAGACTCCTCAGGCTATTCCTTCCGGGTGGAGAGAGGATTTGAGAAATTCAGTTTTCGGAATGGGTTCTTTCTGCAAGTGGAAGGTAAGAGTTGTGGGCATAGCAGGGACCCCTTCTCACTCGGGGAGGAACAGTGGGAGATAAACCATGATGCAAAGAAAACCACTTCTAGGGAGGGGCAGCTGAAGCCACAGGATTGGCACCTTCTCCCTTAGCCCTGACTCACAAGCCAGATGTCTTCATTCCGGAAATCCTGGAGCCTGGGAAGCCAGCCACGATTGTCTGCTTGTTTAACTGGACCTTCGAGCACTGCCCAGCCCCTTCTTTCTCCTGGATGGGAGCTGCCATCTCCTCCCAAGAAACCAGACCACACACCTCCCATTACTCGGTGCTCAGCTTTACTCCAGGACTTCAACACCATGATACTGAGCTCACATGTCAGGTGGACTTGCCTAGAAAGAGCCTGCAGAAGACAGTCCAACTAAGCATAGCCTGTGAGTATATGGTGCTTTGCGCTGTTCACAGTCCTGGTGGTGGAAGGCAGAGAATCCCCCAACTCCATGCTCAGGAGAGTTCATGGAGATACTGGGGAATGTGACTCAGTTGGTACAGTGCTTGCTAGCATGCACAAGAATGCACAAGGTCCTGTGTCCCATCCCCAGCACCACATAATTGAGATGTGATGGTACACATCTGTATTCCAGCACTAGAGGATCAGGAGTTTCAGGTCATCATCCTTGGCTACATAGCACATACACATACTAGAATATATGAGATCTTGTCTCATAGGAGGAAGAGGGTTTCTGGCAGATGGTTCAGCTGATAAGTAGTTTGATACACAAGTGTGTGGAATGGATTTTGGACTCTCAGAACCTGCATAGAAACTGGTCAGGCATGGTAGCCCACTGGTAACCTCATTGCTTTGAGTCAGAGAGAGAGAGACAAGTGAGCGCCAAGGCAAGTAGGCTAACTAAATTGGCTACCCAATTGGCAACCTGAGTTCAATGAAAGACATTGCCTCAGTAAACAATGTGAACACCGATGGTTCAGAAAGGTGCCTTATATCAACACCTGGCTTCCTCATACATGTATGTGCACACATGTGCACCTATATACAATGCATGTTCACCACATATACATACATTCAAAAGAAGTAGAAGAAGGCACCCCATCCTGGGTGGGCTTGTATCCTGCAAGGCAATGGTTGCTTTGCTTCATTTCTGGTTGGTCTCTTGCCTTCCCTGGGATGCTGGTGCTTTTCTTTCCTTGAGGAATAAAACATTCCCCCTCTGAAGATGACTCATAATGTTCTCCCAGATGCCCCCAGAGATCTTGTTATCAGCATTTTCCGTGACAATGTGTCAGGTACGAGGGTCTCCTGGGGTGGTGTAAGGTCGGTCCAATCCTCTTTCGGAAATGAAAAGTCTGGAGTGTGGGAGGAGAAAGGGGGCAGGCCAAACTCTTCCTGCTGCCTCCCCATGTGTCCTACTCCCTTACCCTTTCTTTATCTCTCTCTTTCTGCACCTCTTTATCTCTCTCTGTGTCTATCTCTGTCAATTTCTGTCTTTGTGTCTCTATCTCTATGTCTGTATCCAGCTCTGTGTCCATCCTTCCTCTGTCTCTCTATTTCTGTCTGTCTTCATCCTTCTTTATCTCTCTTCCACTGTCTATTTCCTCCTCTCTGTGTGCCTCTTTGGGCTCAGAATTGCATGGAAATACCTCACATCTGGAAGTTCAGCAAGGCCAGTCTCTGCGCCTCCTCTGTGCTGCCGACAGCCATCCTCCTGCCACACTGAGTTGGAGCCTGGAGGACCGAGTCCTCTCTCGGTCCAGCCCTGTGGGCTCCAGAACCCTGGGCCTGGAGCTGCCCCGGGTGAAAGCTGGGGACTCTGGACACTACACCTGCCAAGCAGAGAACAGGCGGGGTTCCCGACAGCATACCCTGGAGCTCTCTGTGCTGTGTGAGTGTGACCCACCACAGGCTCCCAGCTCTGAGGAGGGAAAGGAAGTGGTAGAGGGTTGGGGAACAGGAGGCTTACAGCAGTCAGACCACCAGGCAGCTTGGGTTGGGGACCCAGTGAGTGACTCCCCCACCCCCAGCTTCCATTTCTGGGAGGGATGCTATACCCAGAGAGAAGGCCCTGGCCTGCCTGGAGCCAGTTCTCTGTCTTCATTGCAGATCCCCCAGAGGACCTGAGAGTGACTGTTTCCCAAGCAAACAGGACAGGTAGAAAGGACGGACAGAGGAAGCTGGACATCTGGGTGGGGATGGGAGGCGTCCCAGTTGATGGGCCTCATGGTGACTCTCCCTCCTGTCCTCCCCAGTATTGGAAATCCTCAGGAACGGCACCTCCTTCCCGGTCCTGGAAGGCCAAAGCCTGTGTCTAGTCTGTGTCACCCACAGCAACCCCCCAGCCAGTCTGAGCTGGACTGGGGTGGCACAGACTCTGATCCCGGCCCAGTGTTCAAAGCCCGGGATGCTGGAGCTGCCTCTGGTCCAGAAGGAACATGAAAGAGAATTCACCTGTGCTGCACAGAACCCACTGGGTGCTCAGCGCATCTCTCTGAGCCTCTCTGTGCACTGTGAGTGGGGAAAGGGACACCTGGGACCAGTGATGAGGGGCCACCTGCTGACCCTTCTCTTTCTTCTCCACAGCCCCCCCACAGATGCCCAGATCATCCTGCTCCTGGGAAGTTGAGGTTCTCCACTGCAGCTGCTCCTCCAGAGCCTGGCCCGCCCCCTCCCTGCGTTGGCGACTGGGGGAGGGGCTGCTGGAGGGGAACAGCAGCAACATCTCCTTCCAGGTCACCTCCAGCTCCACAGGACCATGGGCCAACAGTTCCCTGAGTCTCCATGGGGTGCTCTGGCGGAGCCTCTGGCTCAGCTGTGAGGCCTGGAACACCCATGGGGCCCAGCGTGCCTCTGTTCTGCTACTGCCTGGTAGGGGCCCTTTGGGACTAAGCTTATCTATGGAGGGTCCTGAGTGGGTTCTGTGGTTGGAGCAAAGTCTGAGAGGATATGGACCCATGAGCTAAGTGTGGGTGGAGAGGAACGGAAGTTAAGGCATGACACCATGCCCAGGATGCAGCCATGTTTTCTAGAAGGAAATAGGAAAGAATCTTGGCCATGGTGTGCAGCAGGAACTGGAGTCCAAAATGTCCACCATTGTGTGTAAGATCACATACATGGTGTGTGCTCATTCTTCTGTAGGTAAGGAGAGTTCCACGGCCTTCTCCAAGGGAGCACTTTTGGGCTTTGGCATTACAGCTCTCATTGCCCTCTGCCTCATTATGATCATGTGAGTTGGAAGGAGCTGTTGTGGGTGGGGACTGGGATTTGGGCTTCCAGGGAGAGGGCAGATGGAACACTATATGTAGAAGTCATTTCCTCAGCGTGAAGACCCTACAGAAGAAAGGAACACAAGAAGAAGCCTCAAGACCCAAGATCTCACGGGGCAGCACAATCCTGGATTACATCAATGTGGTTCCCAAGACCAGGTCCCTGGTGAGTTGCAGTCATGATTTCTACGTCAGCATTCCCTGCTACTTCTGCACACATCCCTCCCTTACCCTCCTGTACCTTTGCCTTGAGACATGAAGCATCTAAGATTAGGGCCAAACCCTGGCTCCTTCTGAACCTTCACATCTTCCTCTGCTCCCAAGTCTGAGGACAGAACATGGACTCTCTCCATAGGTGGCTTACATTTCTTTCATTATTGTCCCCACCAAGGGCTAACTAACTATGTTTAACCACTAATTTGTAGTTACTGTGCTGGGGATAGAACCCAGAGACATGTGCATGCCTGGCACTCTCACCCTTCCCTAGGGGACTCTAGGCAGGTACTCTACCGCTGAGCAACATTTCCAGCACCTCTTTGGTGGATGCCAGACAAGTGCTGTACCACTGAATGAGATCCTCAACCCTACCTAACAATTATTAATGTCCTTGTGATATGGTACATCCTACTTATTAAATACAGGGCTCAAAGTAGGCTGCCTAGGCTCCTATTCCCCCCTGCACTCTCTATTTTTTTTTAATCATCATCTTAGGCAGTCACTGTATTTCTCTGTGCCTCAACTATAATATTGGGATAATATTGGTGCCTACCTCCTGGGATTTGTGTGTGTGTGTGTGTGTGTGTGTGTGTGTGTGTACACCCGCATGTATAAACATATATGTATATATATTGCATCTGTAAAATTAGAGGAGTTTGTGACCCTTATTGAATTTTCAGTAAACACTAGGTACAAGTATGAGGTTACAGCTACCTGGTGATGCTTCAATGAACATCCATGTCTCCAGCTTCTTCCCTGCATTCCAGACCCTTATCCAACCTGCTGGACAGCATCTACACTCAGACATCAGTGGGAATTTCTTACCTGAGCTCATGCAAAATCAACTTCTGACTAGTTTTGCCCTTTGTGCTCTCCCTTTGCTTCCCTCTCTCTCAGCAAATATTAGCAGCTTTTCTCAAGCAAGCTAAAGCCTTTGCATAATCTTTCACTCCTGTTCCCCACAACTCATCTATCACCAAATCCTCTTCGGAATCCACCCAAATCACTTCATCCTAGTCTTCGCTCAACTCCACAGTCCATGTATCTCTCAACTGCACACCACAGCTTTCTTCATGATCTCTTCTGATTCTGTTCTTGTCCTTTCTGCACGTGGCATCCTGTAGAAACCACACCGGCATACCTTTCCTCTGGAATGCTACTCAGACAGAAAAAGGAACAAACTCTTGATGCATAAGACAGATCAGACAAATGAAAAGTCTCTGAATGTCCCATACCACATGATTCCATTTATATCTCACTGGCAAAGTTACAGATATAAAAGGCCAGAGACGCCAGCTGGTAGAGTGCTTCCCCAGCCCAGCATGAAAGTGAGCATAGTGGTGTGTGACAGACACTAGTGGGGCAGGAGGGTCGGAAGTACAAAGCCAGCTTTGGCTACATATAAAATTCAGAGTCAACCTGAACTACATGACACAGATCATAGGTGAATAAATGCTTGTGGCTAGGGGGAAAGCATTCCCTAACTCTGCAGGACTGGAAGGGGTTGCTCCATGATGATCCAGGGTCCTGAATCTTGGCTGTAGTGGTCACATGTGTCTACCTGCACTAGTATGACGGGAGCGGTCTGGACCTGGACTTATTCACATAGGGAGCAGCCTTGAGGCCAGGCAGATTCCTGCACCCCTGAGCATACTCAGATAAAGAACACACTCCTGAGTAAGTTCAGTTCAGGAGCACACCCCTGGGCATGCCCAGCTAAGGCAGCAGTCCTAAACATTAAGGACACACCCCTGCTCAGTTTAAGGTCATAATTCAAGAACAAAACCTGGCAGAAATGCTTCTGGGCATACTCAGACTTGCCTATAAAAACTGATAGGAGCACTTTGAAGGTGGGCTAGTATAGGATTCTCCCCTAGAAGGCAGGTAACGACGTACACTGTATAGAAATCGGCATCCTTCTGTGAATACTGCACCCCTGGAAAACTGGGGTAAGGGCACAGGGTTCTCTGTGCTACTTCGGTTACTGTGTACTTTTCAGAAAGGCTCTCATGTAGCCCAAGCTGGCCTCACATTTCCTCTGTAGTCAAGGATTTTCCTGAATAGCCAAGGACAACCTTGAACTTCTGAACTTAGAGATCTGAATGCCTCTGCCACCTGAGTGCTGGGATAAAAGGCATGTGCCACCACACTCAGCTTTATGCTTTATTTTTACTCTTAACTGTGGTGTGGGGGGGAGGGGTGGTGTGTGTGTGTGTGTGTGTGTGTGGTGTGTGTTATGTGTGTGTGTGGTGTGTGTGGTGTGTGTGGTATGTGTGTGTGTTATGTGTGTGTGTATGTGGTGTGTTGTATGGTGTGTGTGTATGTGGTGTGTTGTGTGGTGTGTGCAGTGTGTGTGTGGTGTGTGTGTGTGCGGTGTGTGTGTGGTATGTGTGTGTGGTGTGTGTGTATGTTATGTATGTGTGGTGTGTGTGTGTAGTGTGTGTGGTATGTGTGTGTGTAGTGTGTGTGGTGTGTATATGGTGTGTGTGGCATTGTATGTGTATGCATGTGTACATGCATGTGTGTGTGTGCATGTGCACACACATATGTGTGGGAAGTTCTTGTAGGGAGCTAGAAGAAGGCTCAGATCCCTGAAGTTACAGGTGACTAGGATCTGCCAGGAGATGATCTGATGAGCAGACTGGGTCTTCTGGAAGTGCAGCAGGTGCTCATAACTGCTGACCGTCTCCCCAGCCTCACCT
Source organism: Ondatra zibethicus (assembly GCA_004026605.1). Classification (NCBI taxonomy): domain Eukaryota; kingdom Metazoa; phylum Chordata; class Mammalia; order Rodentia; family Cricetidae; genus Ondatra; species Ondatra zibethicus. The sequence continues at coordinate 25,379 of PVIU01019754.1, forward strand.
CCTTCTTTCTCTTAACTACCGACTATCTCCCCAGCCTCACCTCCTTCTTTCTCTTCTTCAGAGCACTCAGCACTTGCCATTAATACATTTCTCTGTTCTGTTTGTTCCTTGCTTTGTGTTACTCCAAAGCTAGAGCCCCAGTTCTTAAGTCAGTGTCTGGCGCATGCTAGGTGCACAACTGCGTGCTGAGTGAATGAGTGAAAGGTGTTTGCTGTCCCCTCAGGCTCAGAATTGGAAGGCCAAACCCGACACCCCTCCCAGGATCCCGTCCCTGGACACTCACTCCCCTGAGTCAAAGAAGAGACAGAAGGAGCCACCGTTCACTTCTCCTGGCTGCCCAGACCTCCAGTCATCCTCCGAGGCCCCCATCTCTGCAGGAGACCTCCATTATGCTGCTCTCAACTTCTCCCGCCTTAGACTGGGGGAGACCCAGAATCCCCAAGACACCTACACTGATTATGCCCAAGTCAGGTTCCACTGAGATTGTCCTGGACTTGAGAACTGAGATCTCCTACGAGGAAAATAGTAGATCAGTAAAGAGGACCCCCAAAGGAATGCAGTTTCTCTTCTTAAAATAATCCTCAGGAGATACATGTGCTTGCCACCAAGCCTGGATCCACATGGTGGAAGGAACCTTCCACAAGCTGTCCTCTGACGGCCACCTGCCTCCCAGTGAGTCTGAAGGTGAGAGAACAGCATGGAGGAGTCAGCTCTGGTGAATCCTGAGGATTGAGCCTAGGCCTCTGGGCCTGGGCAGGTATTCTAACCTGCTAAGCCATCTAACTGTCCCAGAAAAGAGATTTAAGAGAAGAGGCCTGGATCCGTCATTAGCAAAATAAAGCTTTCTTGTGCTTGCACATCTTGAAGGTAGTGGGCGCTAATGGGCTGGTTGGAGAGGGACTCTGGCCATCCTTCAAATTCAAGCTAGGTCTCCTGACTCCCATTATGGTATTTGTCCCCACTTACACTCATTAACACAACACTGCTGGCCCCTGAGAGTTCTGGGTAACAATGCCTCTCCCTCAAGTCCTGAGTCATTGTTGTGGAAGTCACGGCCTTAACATGGGTATTTTGAAATAACTGACCTCTACCCAAGTTGTTGCCTTAGCAACAAAGGGCCTATAGATCCAAGGCCAAAGGAACATTCAAGGGTGGCTTCAGAGTTGAACAGACTGTGATAGGATCTCCCATCCTTTATGTTGTTTGTGAACATTCGCCCTGCTTTCTCGGGAGGGCTCTCTGGTGTCCAGCCTCCAACCTGCCAAGCTCCATCTGAGTCCCTTCCACTCCCATTTTATATGTATGTTTGTATGCGTGTGGGTGCATGTGTGTGAATACATTTCTATATGTGTGTGTTCACATGGAATGTGATGTCAGGGATAATACCCATCACTCTTTTACCTTATTCAATGAGTCAGAGTGTAGTGGTTAGAATGAGAATGTTTCCCATTGGTTCGTATGTTTGAATACTTGGTTCCAAGTTGGTGAAACTTCTTGGGAAGCATTAGGCAGTGTGGTCTAACAATCCTGTACAAAGCATAGGGTGACCTGCCCCCGATCCTGTCAGCGCTGAGTCAGAACAGCTGGCATCCCTAGACAAGAAACCTGAGAAGTATCAACACCAAAAGAATTTTAGAGGAAAATATTTGAGAAAAAAAATGGGATTTCCAGAAATGATCACATCTGTCCGATGCATGATTGACAAAATGACACTAAAGTCACCAAGACAATCATCAATATTTAGTGTGGTCCCAGCAGCATTCTACACTGCCCTGAAGTCCACTGGTCCTTGCCAGTTGAGATTGTCTCTGTGGCCTTTTGCCTCATCTGGAGACCTGTTGAACAAGCACTCATACAGTAGTCTGACACTAGGTGGCGCGGCTCCCAGCAGTAGACCAGTTGACTCTGAAAGTGCTTGTTATTTATTCCATCCTCATTAGCCTTGTTCTACAAAGTCTTAGGGCCACAATGACTGCTAATGGGACAAGTGATTCTTGACCTAAATGGCCACAACTGTGACCTTTCTTGGTTGAAGTTTCTTTTTTGGCTCTCTAGAGGATGAGTATCCAAAATTGGGCTCTCCTTGGAGCAAAAATAGGAGGACATGGTTGACCACAGGGAAGTATTTTTAAGTTTTCTGTCTTGGAGGGCATAAATAAAACCTTATTCACTTATTTTATGGATTTCAGCATTTTGTCTGCATATCCTAAGTGTGCTCTGTGCATGCATGGTGCTGGGATAATCTGAAGAGAACACTGGATCCCTGAAACTAGGGTTACAGGTGAGCTGCCAAATGGGTACTAGAAACTAAACTTACTGTCCTCTACAAGGAGCAGCCAGTGCTCTTAACCACTGAATCATCTCTCCAGCCCCTTAATAGGGATATTTAGGCTTAAGCATTAGAATTAAGAGACCCAGAAGGAAAGATAAAATAGTAAGAGTATGGGTATGGGGTTCTCTAAGAGGGAGTTGTCAATTCTTTTGTCTCTTGACAAGAGAATAAGGTCCCCTCACTAGGCATGGTGGTATACATCTTTAATCCAGCACTTGGGAGGCAGAGGCCGGTGGATCTCTGTGAGTTTGAGGCCAGTCTGGAATACCTAGTGAATTCCAGGGTCCCTGCCTCAAAACAACAACAAAAGACCAGAACTCCACAACTTGTCCAGTCCTACAGCTGTCTGATGACACATAGCTTCTTTGTGTGGGGGAGGACAGAGCTTAGTGGGGAGTGCTTGCCGAGCAAGCATGAAGCCCTTGGTCCAGTCACTAGCATGACACAAACTGGGCACAATGGTACACTCTTGTAAGGAGGACCAGGAGTTTAAGCTTGAGGCCTGGGCGCCCTGAGACTCTGTGACATATAGCACAGGGCACAGCGGGCCATGTCTTTAATCCAGCCTGGGCGCCCTGAGACTCTGTGACATATAGCACAGGGCACAGTGGGCCATGTCTTTAATCCAGCCTGGGCGCCCTGAGACTCTGTGACATATAGCACAGGGCACAGCGGGCCATGTCTTTAATCCAGCCCAGGCTCCCTGAGACTCTGTGACATATAGCACAGGGCACAGCGGGCCATGTCTTTAATCCAGCCTGGGCGCCCTGAGACTCTGTGACATATAGCACAGGGCACAGCGGGCCATGTCTTTAATCCAGCCTGGGCGCCCTGAGACTCTGTGACATATAGCACAGGGCACAGTGGGCCATGTCTTTAATCCAGCCTGGGCGCCCTGAGACTCTGTGACATATAGCACAGGGCACAGCGGGCCATGTCTTTAATCCAAGCACTTGGGAGGCTATCTCTGTGAGTTTGAGCCCAGACTGTTTTACATAGCGAGTTCCAGGACCATCAGGATCACCACAGTGAGAACCTGCCTCAAGACAAAACAAAAAGTTTCAACCCACAAAATAAATGAATGAATAAATCCATCACAGCCTAGTCTTACATCCTGACTTCAAATTCAGTCCAAACCCCGTTGCCTTTCTTCCCACCTAACACAGGTTCACCCTGCTACCTTGCCAGGTGTTGGACCTTCTGGCACTTTGCAGAACAATGAGAAATACCTTTTTATCATTTATAAGTTGCACAGCTTGTCACACTCTCTTATGGCTGCAAAATCAATTTCTGAAGCAGGAGAAGGTGACAGTGGTGGTCCCATTCCTGTCCCACTCAGAAGAGAATGGAAGAGAACAATGAGTTCTTGGGGAATAGAGTTGAAATGGCCCCATAAAGGCTCCCACACTGCACCGATGGCCTCTGCCTCTAGAGGGAGTAAGCAACATTGTTCCACACCCCCGCCATCACTCACCAGAACCTAGCTTACCATCCCACTTCCCCAAGATGCCCTGACACAAAATCTTAGTGGCAACTTTGACTTATCTTTATCATTTCCTATCTCAAGTGTTCCGGAACATTCTCCATCCTGAATGCCAGAGGGAGATAGCTGCTTCCTTTACCATCCCAGCTACTGCTGATCATTCTGTCATCTGAGTTGCTCAAAAGTGTGTGTGTGTGTGTGTGTGTGTGTGTGTGTGTGTATGCGTGTGTGTGCGTGCGTGTGTGTGAATGTATGCTTCAAAACACAGATACCACACTGGAGAGATAGCTCTGTTGGTATCCTGAGTTTGATCTCCAGAACTCAGGTTAAGGGACAAACAAATAAAAGTCCTTCAAGATGGTTAGTAGGTAAAGATGCATCCTGCCAAGCCCGGTGACCTGAGTTCAATCCCCAGGACCCACATTGTGGATGGAGAAACAAGTCCCACAAGCTGGCCTCTGATGTTCACTCTCTATTACAAATGCACACGCTTTCTCTCTCTCTCTCTCTCTCTCTCTCTCTCTCTCTCTCTCTCTCTCTCTGTCTCTCTGTCTCTCTGTCTCTTTCTCTCTCATGCACACACGCACACATGCACAAACCCATACATATATGAACAAATAAATAAATAACACTTAGCCAGGCATGATGCCATCACAGTGCCAGGGAGACAGGCACAGGTGCTGATGGCAACATGACCACTTGGTCAGTGAAAAACCTGTCTCAAAAAAAGTGTATGGTGCTTGAAGAATGGCCCCCAAGGCTGTTCACTTACCTCCACACATAAGAGTATGACATACAAGCACAAAGACAAGAAATGTAGACATCCATGTCCAGAACAAGCAGCAAGCAACATGCTGAGCCCTCCCTACACTGTTGCTTCCTAACAAGGTAAGAACGTAAAAGCAGGAAGAGCTGTAACTTGGCTGAGGGGCCACAGCTCTGCAGAGCAGTGAGAGGTGAGATGTCACTTCAGCTTGGAGGCTGGAGGTCACACCCACGACCAACAAATCCCCAGGGCTTCCTTCTCAGCTGATTTCTAAACCGCTGTGACCCTCGCAGTGACTTTTAGATGAATTTTCTCAACCAGTCTCCTGAGAAATTGCATTGTCTCTTCTTGAAGGGACAGACCAAAAAGTCACTAGAGTTTGCAGCAAACCTCAGAGCTTATTCACCCAGATTGGGAACTGGGTGCAACATACTTCCTGGGTACAAGGAAGTACTATATCCAAAGCCAGATCCAGAGCCAAGGGAAGGAAGCTGTCCCTAAAAGGCCAGGTATATAGCCACCAAGTAGAGCTAAACCTGAAGGGTGCTTATAAAAGAATAAGGTAAGAGAAACCCATCACTCCGGAAATGGGCAAACGAAAGGGCTCAGAAAGCCTCTGTAGCTTGCTCAAGGTCATACACTAGTTAAGGAGCAGAACAAGAAACAAAAGAGGGACTGGAGATTTGCTCTCTGGGAGAGTGACTGTCTAACTTGGTCAGGTCCTGTATTCAGCTGCTAACACTGGGAAGACAAACAAACAAAGTCTTGTGTTATCTTTGGTGAGGGGGGTACCTACTCCAGCAGTCCAACAGGCTGTCCTGCTTCTCCAACACTCCTCAGCTTGGCCTTCAACTTCCAACTTCGCTATACATCAAAACCCACTCTCCAACCACAGACAAGTTCTCTTCTCAAAGTATAAGTCAAATCATGTCACACATGAGCTTAAAATCATTCAAAGTGTTTATTTATTATTAGGATTATTATTACCTCTGAAGCCCATGCGGATTTGTTCCCAGCACTCCTGTCTCTGCCTGCCTCATCAGGGCTAGGATTACAGGTGTATCCCAGCAACCCAAGCCCTCCCATTCTTACAAGGAAGTAAGGCTGAGGGATACAGCTCAGTAGTAGAGGGCTTGCCTTGGCATGCCAGAGGCCCTGGATTTCATCCCATAGTGCTTTAAAAAATAAAGGGAGGAAAGGAGGGAGGAAAAAAGAATGCCTGTGCTGGGAAGCAAGAGACAGAGGATCAAGCGGTCAAGGTCCTTATCAGCTATCCAGCAAATCTGAGGATAGACTAAGCTACAGGAGACCCTGGAAAGAGATAGGTAAGAGAGGAGAGAGGAAAGGAGAGGGCTTGGTGTGACCAGAGGAAGAATGGAGGAATGTTGGAAGGGCACTTGCTGAGCATATGAGGTTTGTTTGGAACTAGAGAAATGATTTTGCAATTAAGAGCACTTGCTCTTCTTGCAGAGGACCAGGGTTCAAGTCCCAGCACCCACATGGTGTCCCATAACCATCTGTAACCCCAGTTCCAGAGGGATCTGACGCCATCTTCTGACTGTCTCAGCTGAGCACTGCATGCATGTGATGCAGACATATATATAGGCAAAACACCCATACTGATAAAATATTTTTTTAAAAAAGGATGTCTTGGGTTTTGTTTCTAGCATACAAAAAAAATCTGAAAAAAAAAAGGAAATCAAAGGTTCAAAATCTTAGGCTGGGATGTAGCTAGTTGGTCCACCACTGGCTCTGAGCGCAAAAAGCCCTGGGTTCAACCTTAGCAAATACATAAAACAGATGTGGAGGCATAAGTCTGTAATTCCAACACTTGGGAGGTGGAGGCAGGAGGAGCAGAAATCCAAGATCGTCTTCAGCTACACAGTGAGTGTGGGACCACTGTTCGCTACATGAAGCCTTGCAAAAAAAATTAAATGATTTAATTAAATCCAAAAAAGAAAAAAAATCCAGCCTTTTCCTTCATCATTCCTGTTCTTGCTGTGACCAGAGTCCTACTCTGTTTTGTCAACCTCCAGGTCTTCTGGAACATTCCTATGATACCCTTCCCTAAGCAACTATTCCAAATACCCTCAGATCCCTGATTTAATATCTTCAGAGACTCCGGTTGGTGGAGTTTTGGTTTGGTTTGAAGCAGTCTCGTGTAGTGCGAGTTGCCGTGGAATCCCCTATGTACTTGAGGATGATCTGGAGCTCCTACACCTCCTGCCTCCAGCACCATCGCCAACTTTCAATAAATATTCCTTAAACCGATGAACAGAAGGGCAATGGCTTCTTAACAAACTGCAGTGACGATAAGCAGATAATCAATGTTTCAGCTAAGTGACTCAGAGATGACTCAATAGTGGTTAAAAACGCTTGCTGCTTTACAATGGGCCTGAGTTCAGTTTTCCCAGCTGACAACCAGCTTCGGGAAATCCGACCCCCTCCTTTGGCCTCTGCGCATACTATGCTTCCATACACAAACATGTACACATGCACACACATGGTTAAAAAATAAGACTAAATCTCTAATGACAGTGTGATGGCTAGCATTATCTTGATGGCTCATTTTTATATTTAAAGTTTAAAGACTACCATGATCAAGATGACTGTAAAGCACAACTGAACTCCACATGTGAAGGGCTGTTAAGGATTGTTTTAAAATTGCCTAGTCTTGTACAATTTTAACAAAACAGTTGTTAATGTATGAAACTAGGTCACAAGGTTAACTGCTGCTTCTGCTCCTGTAAACAAAAGCTTGTTTTGCTCCAGATAACCTTCTGTTTACCTGTAAACAGAATGTAACTTTATGTTCCTTGACTTTATAAACCCCTGACTGATATGTCTGGACTGAATCCCTGGCACCAATATCTGAATAAAAGCCTCTATCTAGCCTCTTCTTTGTTTAAAATGTACTAATGTTCAGACTGGTGAATCTCTGAGTGACCCTTAAGCCCACATAGCAGCTAGGACAGTGTTTACAGCTTTGCACATGTACCATCAAGAGATGTCACAAGAGTCTTGCCAGAATCAATGATGTTAGCTTCATTTTAAAATGTGGAAATTGAAGCAAAGAGACTAGGCAAACTTAAGGTCACAGAGCAAGTTAGAGTTAATATGTAGTAGAATCTGCCACCACCACCCCCCCAGGATACCTAAATTTACCATGACCCAGAGTCCTCAATCTAAAAGTCACAACAAAGAACAGCCTGAGGCAACTGCAGAAATACAGAGACACACGCGTCAGGCCTAGATCCCTGGGTCTGTGGGAGGAGACGGAGTCTCAACCCCTGGTTCTAAGTGAGGATGCTGAAGATCTGAGGGAAGAGGGCTGGAGCCTGGACCACTGAGTCTGAGGGAGGACGCCTGTGGTCTAGAACCATAGCTATGTTCAAGCAACGAGAGTTGGGGTTGGAGAGCTGGGTACTGGCCTGGTCCCCTGGATCTAAATGAGTTACAGCGGGCTTCTGTCTAGGTGGGAGGATAGTCTGGGCTGCCCAATGGCAGCTCCTTGCATCCTGCTAGCCCCGCCCCAGAGCGCCACACTTTTATAGGCCTTGACTGGTTTCTTCTTTTGCCCCTCCCTTTCCTGTTAAGCCCCAGAAAGATCTAGAAAAGACTTCAGACGCGATTGAGAAGATGGAAGAGCTAAAAGATGAGGCTTCGTGCAGTGGGTGAGTGGGATAAAACCTTTCGGGAAAGAGCCTTAGGAAGAAGGGGGAACAGAGTATATTAGAGCCAGGAGTACCTTGAACTGAAAATACCATCTAAAAGCCAAATAGACAGACTCAGAGATTGTGACCTAGGAACTCTCTGGAGGACTTTGGTGGCTGACTGCTGAGCAAGATACTTTCAATATGGAGGGGAAAGGAACAGAAGTTCGGCCACAGAGCAGAGTATGAGACTAGCCTTGTCTCAAAATAGAATAAGTAAAATAATTAACTACGAAGTTAAGCCTTAGACACTTAGCAGGTGGGAACTGGAACTGGGGTGCTGGGTGCTGGAATTTAAAAGAAAAGGGAATAAGCGGGTGGAGGAGCTCACAGGGGCTGTGAGCCCTGGCAGTGAGCCGCAGTAGCAGGAGCTGATGATATACTGACCGGCCTTATTATCTTCCTAGGGACAACCTTTCTCTGCCGTTAGGTGAAACTGAGGCACGGCCTGCTTCGGCTACCCCAGCCCTACCACCCTCACTTCTGAGCACCCTAGCCCCAGCCCACCTGGGACTCCCTGAGCAACTGGCCTCTGTGACTGTCCCCATCCGCCTGGACACTCTGTCTTACCTCCTACACACTGCCCTGCTGGGGACATACACGTTCCAACAGTCCTTGCCCCCTTGCTCCTGTTCTGCCCAGCAATACCACATCTCATCAGACACAGCCAGGAGGCCTCCCAGGAAATGGGGCAGGGGCCGGGGCAGGGGCCGGGGCCGGGGCCGGGGCCAGTCACCGTGGTGTCCTGGGAGAGCCAAAGAGTTGGAGAGGAGCGTGGCAGGAGGCCCTGGGGCTGGCCCCAAGACCCAACCAATGACACCACTATCCCAGGATGGGCAGAAGGAAGCTGGAGCACTGGGACCACCCCTACCTCCAGCACCTTTGTCTGAAGACTGGGAGACAGACTACTAGGACCCCAAAGAGCGTCTGGTGCTTGGCCACCCAAGGGTTCCTTCCAAGAGCTCACAGAGTTCTTAATCCTTCAGAGGTACTCCTAAGAAAGATCATCTCTACAGCCTTCCCAGCCCCCAAACCGCAGCCTCTGAGTCTCCTACAGATCACCTTGTAAAGCCTAAACCTGACTCACATTCCAAATAAGAAAACTCCCCTGCCCAGACTCACAGCATCCCAAGCCCGGCTACTATCCCTGCTTATTCTCAATGCCCCCAAGGCTGCTCCAACCCCATTTCCAGACCAATCATCGCCCCCAATCCCTTCCTCTCTCCATTCCAAAGTCAACCCATCTCACCACCCTCCACACTCTTCTCTTGGCCTCCAGTTCTAATCCACGTTCATTTCTAATTTGTTTATTTGCTCTTTTTTTCAGTACTAGTCTCCTGAATGTCAGCCAAACACTGAACTAAACTGCAACCCTCTTTTATTTTTATCTTGAGATAGGGTCTCGCCAAGTGTCCAAGCTGGCCTTGAACTTGCGACCCTCCTGTCTCAGGCTTCCAAGTATCTGGCTTGAAAGTTCTCAGCCATAAGGTCTCCCATCATTCCCAACTCATTTTGCTTTGTTTTAAAACCTGTCTCACCGATCCTCCTCACTCAGTCAGCTGAGTGCTAAGATTGCTGTAGACCACGAGACTGGCCTCATTCTCCTTTTCCTAGTCTCATTTCATTTTCCTCATCTCATCCCTCATACTCACCTTCATGTCACACCAAGGGCCATCCATCCCCAGCTCTAGCCCCAGTCCCAACATCTGCCATGTCCCAGTCAAGCTCTGACAAGCCCTTGATCCTACCCCACAAGGAACCCTTTGGCCTGACATGTCCAGACACCTGTATCCAGCCCTGTCATTGCCGTTCCCTGTCCCCCAGGCACCCTGTATCCACCCCTGTCATTGCTGTTCCCTGTCCCCCAGGCACCTGTATCTACCCCTGTCATTGCTGTTCCCTGTCCCCCAGGCACCTGTATCCACCCCTGTCATTGCTGTTCCCTGTCCCCCAGGCACCTGTATCCA
>PVIU01019755.1:0-35538 GCA_004026605.1 Ondatra zibethicus
TGTTAAGTTCCTTAAGCAGTAAATCAGTGAAGCCAAGTAGGAGCCAACTTTTGGGTTAGGGTTTGTGTTTTGTCCCAGATCCAAGAGTGGTACCTGAGTGCCATGCTCAGCGAGTTTTCCCTTATATTCTTTGACTTGGCATAGAAAATGAAGAGTTCTTCTGCGGGGACTGAATATTTGCTATTCTAAGCTGCCTGGGCAGATAACAGGATGCGTAATCATTGCTGTGTGAGTGTGGTAAATAAATGCTTCCTTGCTTTGTACTGTGTTGAATTTGGAACCAACAGTGAAGTTACAACACTGCCCTGCATGAACAAACTGGTTTATGAGTTAATTGTCCAAAACAAAAGGCCCTTGCTTTTTCTAGTTTATCTTTTCTGAGAAGAAACACATTCTCCAGCCTGTTATTTTTGCTAGTTTGTCTTTTCTTCCTGGCCAAACAAATAACATCTATGTACAGTACTTTCTCTATTAAAAAAAAAGAAAGGAAGAAGGAAGGAAGGAAGAAAATGAGGTTGGGGTGTGGGGCAAGCAGGGGGACAGGGTCTTACTGTGTGGCCAGGAGTGACTTGGAACTTGTATAGACCAAGCTGTTCTGGAACTCATGGGTGACCCTGCCTCCACATGCCACAATGCCCAGCTTAATGTACTTCTGATCTGACAATAAAGTGGCATGAACAACAAGTGGCTCCTGAGGAACCTGACAGTGATTGAGTGGGCTCTAATGGAGTCAGGGTCCTGTAGTTGACAAGTGTTGTCTACATACAAATTATCAGAATGGGGCTTGTGGCAAAGATTGGTTGGTTTTCAAATCATTGTGAGTTGGAGCAAATTACTAGGATTCCCATCTAAACTTAAAGATGTTAATACTTTAATCTGACTGTAAAATTAATAAAATGTGTGAGCTTCATAATTTTTTATAAAAATCTAATTAGAGTTGGATGGAAATCACTAAAGAGAATTTCTTTATGGGTACTATAATGAGATTGCCATAATTTTTTGAGATTCTTGATTAAGAGCAAAAAAAATTCAAAATGAGTGTTACAAAGGAGTCTGCAGAGCTGCTTAGCAGTTAATCAGTTCCCAACTGCCTGTAACTTTATCTTCAGGAACTCGTTTCTCTCTTCTGGCCTCCACAACATCAGACGCACACATGGTGTACATACCTGCAGGCAAAACACTTATGTACATAAAATAAAACATCTTTTTTTTAAAGAAGTATTAATTATGGCTACAGCTATAGTGTGTTGGTAGAGCGCTTGCCTAGCATGTACTGTTGTCCTGGGTTCCAGCTCTAAAAGTATGTATGATGGCACACATCTGAGCCCAGCCTTTTGGAGGCAGATGATGGATCTCTAAGAATATGAGTACTCCAGACAGAAGTTTACCTCAGAGCTGGTGAGACAATAAAGGCATGCACTTAACACCTGAAACTTAACGCTGAAACTCCAGTCTGTGGCACCCACGTGACGGAAGGAGAGAACCAACTCCTGCAAGTTGTCCTCTAAACTCCGTACACAAAATACAGTGATGTCTATACCCACATACACAGATGTTTAAAAAAATAAAAAAATTGGCTAGAGAGACTGATCCATGGTTAAGAACTAGCTGGTGCTACTCTTGAAGAGGAACCATACCCACATCTGAAGCTTCACGGTTGCCCCTAACTCCAGCTCCAGGGGATCCAGTGCCTCTGGCCACCGTGGATATCAGCATTCATGTGCACATACATACATATACACATAATTTTTAAGATAAATGCGTTTTTAATTAAAAAGTTTGAGGTTGAATTTATAAATCTGTTGGGCTTGAATATTTTAGGAAATATGCATATTGTTTTTATTTTAAAACAAAGACTGTCATTAAAAGGGCACCAGGTTAAGTATGCCTCAAGCATTTTTCATTTTGGTCCTAGCTGTTTGAACACACTGTACAGTGTGTAGTGGTATGGGTGTCAACTCACCCTGTGTAGTGGGGCATGTAACCATCGGTGGCCATTAGGAGACATCTTACCTTTCTCCTTACCCATGCAAAAGGCTTTCCCTTGGCTGACATTTTCATTTATCAGTGTGATGTCCGCAGACGCCAGAAGATGGCACCAGATCCCCTAGGGCTTCAGAGTTGAGCTGTCAGTGTGGGTCCCGAAAACCAAATTTGACCTCCGGAGCGGCAGCAAGTGCTCTTAGCCTCTGAGCCATCTTTTCATCCCCTCCTGGCTATATAGTAAATATTTGTTGTTTTAGTTGATGTGCTTTGAATGGGAGTGTAGTGTCTGTATTGTGTTCTTTTTCAGAATGACCTGGCTTCATTGGAAACAATAGTTATTTCTGTGGATTTCAATCTTGATGTCCATAGAGATTTTAAATTATTTGGAGTAGAGCTTGGGCATAAGTATGTGTAGGGTTAAGAACCTTGACTTGGCCTGGCATGATACACATAATATCAGCAATTGGAAGGCAGAGACAGGTGAATCACTGAGTTCCAGGCCAACCAGGGCTACATGTGAAACAATCTTGTTATTTTGTTTTGATATTTTTTGTTTTTGTTTTTCAGACAAGGTCTGGTCTTACTGTGTAGCTCTTGCTGGCCTTGAATTTACAGAGATCCTTGCTTCTGCTTTCCAAGTGCTGGAATTAAAGGTGTAAATTACCATGCCTAACATGAACCTGTCTTAAAAATAAAGAATGTTGCTTGTTTCCGGACTACACCTAGATTTTCGTGGTTATGGTAGTATCTTTTGGGGTAGCAATGACTTTACTAATGTGTTCTAGAAACAGCCAATGGTTTAATAATAGGCTTAGTTTTGAAGTGGATTCTGTCCTTTTGACCTAAACCTGTTTTTTATTAACCTCTTAATCTCATTAGTTCTTTGACTGTTTTTAGCTTTTATAAACGATAATAGTTTGGGTTTGTTTTTTTTTTTTCACAGTTGTGCTTATGTTAAAAATAATCTTGTCAGCCAGGTATGGTAACGCATGCCTTTAATCTCAGCAGTTGGGAGGCAGAGCCCGGCAGATCTCTGATTTCGATGCCAGCCTGGTCTACAAAACAAGTTCTAGGACAGCCAGGACTGTTAAAAGAGAAACCTTGTGTTGAAAAATACTAAAATAACATTGTCAAGGTTATAAATGTATTTGGACATGACTAGTGATGACCATGCCTCTTGTCAGACTGTTAGAACTGTAAGGCTATTGTTTGATTGTGGCATTTTCATACATGTATGGACTTTGATGGCCCTTCATTCTCATTTCCGTTCTCTACCTTGATCGTGTAAATTCCATCCAGTAATATGACTTGTTACTTTTGTTTGTTTTTGTTTTGAGACGGGGTCTTATGTAACCCTGGCTAACCTGGGACTCGGATCCACCTGCCTCTCTGCTTCCTCGGGTACTGAGATTAAACACGTGGGCCTCCACACTTGGCCTGATACAGCCATTTTAACAATATTCTGATAGTGTCTTGTGTTCTGTGTTGTATGGTTATGTTGTAGGATCTTTCTCCTTGGTTAGGTTTGTTGCTAGATTTTTTTTTTTTAGATTTGTGAATGAGATTGCTCTAATTTCTTTCATAATAGGTTATTACTATATGAAAAATACTGATTTTTTAATAAAAAGATTTTATGACTAACGTGTAAGGTATATTTTTGAGTATGGGCATGCCATAGTGTGTATGTGTTGGTCAGAGGACAAATTAATGAAGTCAGTTCATGTGGATCTAGGGTGGACCTCAGGCTTCCCTGTCTTGTTGGTCCCACGCTACTGGTTTTTAGATGTTGGTTTTGTAATCTTGCTACTTAACTGAATTTATTAGGTCTAAAAGTTCCTAGAGACTTTAGGGTCTTTTTAAATATAGGACCATGTGCTTTATAAATAAGAAAGAATACATACACATATATTTTTAAATAGTCTCACTGTCCAATCCTGCTGACCTGCCTGACTTGGAATTCGCTATGTAAATGAGGCTGTCTCGGCCTGCCTAGTGGTAGGATGATTAAAGTGTGTCTTCCCGTGCTGGGATCTAATTGCAGATGACCTTGAACCTGACCTGACCTTCTTGTCTTGGGCTCCCAGGTGCTAGAATTACAGGTCTTTGATTTCTGTATTACTTTTACTGATTTAAAACAAATCATAATGAGCCCTCTTTGCATTCCTGGGATTAATCCATCTTGGTGGTTTTTAATATTGTTAAATTGAGTCTGCAAGTATTTTGAGAATTTTTATATTTCTACAGCTTTCTTTTTTTCTTTTTTTTTTTTTTTTTGGTTGTGTCCTTTGGTGGGTTTAGAACCAACCAGCATGATCCTCATAGAATAACTTTGCAGACAAGTCTCAGTATATTGGGATAGTTTGAAGAAGTTAACCCACTAGTGTCTGTTACTTCATGCTCAGTACTTTTATGCGTGTTCTGCCATTATGTGTATAAATGCATCACATGCATGCTTGGTGCCCACAGAGGCTAGAAAGAAACGTGGGGTCTTCTGAGAACTGAACTTACTGTGAGTGGCCATTTGGCTGGTGTGAACTCACTCAGTAGACTAGGCTGGCCTTGAACTCAGAGACCATCCTGTTTGCACCACCACTGCCTGGGATAGGTTTTGGGTTTTTTTTTTTTTTTTTAAGATTTATTTATTATGTATTCAACATTTTGCCTCCAGGTATGCCCGCATGCCAGAAGAGGGCGCCAGATCTCATTACAGATGGTTGTGAGCCACCATGTGGTTGCTGGGAATTGAACTCAGGACCTCTGGAAGAGCAGCCAGTGCTCTTAACCACTGAGCCATCTCTCCAGCCCCGGGTTGTTTTGTTTTTTTAATGTCTGAGATCTAGCATGATCTCTTTATCATCCTCTCTTACTGTCTGTAAGCTTTCTCACCAACCTTACCTTCAAACCTCAAAGTTTGACTCTACCTGATTGAGTCTAGTCAGCTTCCTCTCTCTGTTTAATTCTGCTTTATTTTTGAGACACATCTCAGTGTAGCCCAGGTTGGCCCCTGTATTCATTCTCCTAACACTGCCTCTCAAGTGCCTCAATCTTTTTTGATACACCTCTCCACGATTCCTTATCCTGAATTTCATCTGACTAAATGTCTGAAGTAGAGCCCTTCACTCCTGGGTGATTATATTTTGACACGTGTACTGCATTGGTGCTTCTCTATAGACTCCCCAGGTTGATACTTGGTAGATCAGGCAGATAGGTTTAGACAGTGATGTCTGTGGGCTTGCTCCTGAGAGTGCCCCTGATCTTTTAAGAACATTTGGTGTGAAGGGGTATAAAGGCAGCCTGACCTCCCAGTCTGCACAAATAGGTTAGGTATCTAGTCTTATTGTTCCTCCTTGCTGTTGCTGTAGGATCTTGAGCCCCACCCCTTTCCCACTTCCTAGCTGTTCTCACTTGGATCCAGTCGTTGGTTTGGGGCTTTATGTCCCCTGGTCTTTTGGAGTGGAGAAGTGCCTTTGTCTTATGTAGTTGTGAACAAATACCCGAGGAGAGAACTATTCAGGCCCACTGTCAGGGCTACAGTCTGCCATGGTGGGAAAGGGACAGTGATTAGGGCTACTCTATCAGTGGCAGCAGGAGTAAGAGTTGGATGTCATATGGAAGCAGAGAAGGGAGATGCCCCAGAGGCCTGCCCCTGTGACTCACCTCTGCCAGGCAGGTCTCACAACCTCCCAGAACACCACCAGTTAGGACCAGCTATTGAGATGTGGGCTAGCGCGGAACATAGATCTGTCCCTATTGGGTGGGTGGTGAGTGGCAGAGCTGCTACCTAGCCTACCAAAAGTCTATGGATGCAGATGATGACGAAAGCGAGCAGACTGTGAAAAACGCCCACCGTGGTATCACCGACCACACAGGAATGGTGGCAGAAATAGGATGGCCAAAGAGCTGCAAATGAAGGTGGGAAATGCAGAGCAAAAAACAAAGAATATTGAAGAGTGGAGTGGAAACTAAGTTCAAACAGCCAGGCAGGGAAGGGAGTGTGGTCACAATGTGTTATGGAAGTAATTCTCAGAAGAACAAAACACTGTCTAGGCCCTGTGTTTCAGGTGGCACTCTATGCTGCCTGGCCGGATACCCTTCTCTGCTGTACTCAATAAACTTATAAACATATATACACCACTTCCTGATACTCTGTGTGTCATACTGCCCCTACTGCGGTGGGCAAACAAGGATGGCCACTCCTGCCTGTCTTCTCTTGACAATCCTTGTCTTCTGATTGCTGGGGGAATATTACCCCATTATTGTCGTTATTTGATCAGTGTAAGTGGTGGGACCAGGGCTGGCTGGAATACTTTATGGTGTCCCTTTATGAAGTTCCCTCAGTTGGAGTCCAGTCACCCTCAGTTGCCCTCAAATGCGTGGAAGAGGGGGATAAAGAACCTAGGGTGCCAGGTAGGGCCTTGTGCTTTCCACCACCCACAACTGTAGGTGAATTTTAAATTACCTGTTTGGGTGGATAGGTTTGTGCACAGGAGTGCAGTAATCACAGAGGCCAGAAATGGGTGTTGTATCTGCTGCAGCTGGAATTAAAGTGGATCGTGAGCAACCGTGTGGGTGTTGAGAGCCTACTTCAGGTCCTCTGCAAGAGCAGCAAGCACTCCTAACCACCAAGCCACCTCTCTGGCCTCACCTCTAGTTTTCTGTGACTGAATGGACTGCAGAGTGGCTCCTCTACCCTTTTGCAGCAAGCTTGAATGAACCTCACGATCCTCATCAGCCTACCGCACTTTGGCACCGAGGAACTGCAT
Source organism: Ondatra zibethicus (assembly GCA_004026605.1). Classification (NCBI taxonomy): domain Eukaryota; kingdom Metazoa; phylum Chordata; class Mammalia; order Rodentia; family Cricetidae; genus Ondatra; species Ondatra zibethicus. The sequence goes on from PVIU01019755.1 coordinate 6,750, forward strand.
CACAGCTTCCACCTTAGCCAAGCGAAGACTGCTGATGCTGGCCGCATCTGTCTGTTCCTTTCTCCCCACTGTCTCCCTCTCCCTGGCTTGGGGCTCTATGAGCTCTGCACTGCTGCTTTTCTTGCCCTTCCCGAGACAGCCTGAGTCTCTGCTCTGGGTGTCTCAGGCACAGTCGTGAATATGTGTTTCTCCATCACCAGCCTCAGTAAGTAGCTGTTCTCAGTCTCAACTCTGAGCTGCCAGAAGCTGGGAGGTGACTATGAAGCCTTATCTGTATTCTCCCCAGCTGTCTTCAGACTCACTGTGGGTCAGAGGGAGGCTTTGAACTCCCAGTCCTGCCTCCGTCTCCAACAAACAGGGATTATGGTGCACACCACTAAAACTGCCCTCTCTTACATGTATATTGATATGTATTGATATGTTTGTGGTGTGTGTGTTGTCGGTTTCACTATGTAGCCCTAGCTGGCCTGGAGATTGGTATGTAGTACGGGCTGGCCTTCAACTTACAGAGATCTCCTGCCTCCCAGTTGCTGGAATTAAAGGCATGCACCACCACGACAGGCCTTTTTCTTTTCTTTTCTTTCTTTCTCTTTTCTTTTTGGCAGGGACTGATGTGTTCCTGAATGCCAGTATCCATAGAAGCTAGAAGAGGGCGTTGGATCCCCTTGGGGCTGAAGGTACAGGTAGTTAGTTGTGATCCTCCAGGCACTGGTTCTGAGAAATGAACTCCAGAGGGACTCAGCAAAAGCAGTCATCACTCCTCACTGCTGAGCCAGCTCCAGCCCCTCTCATAGGCTTCCCTAAAATAGAATCTTAAGGATTGTCTTGTAGGTCTCTTGAGTTTCCAAGTTCATCTTGGATCCTGGGGGCAGGAGGTGCACAGACCACTAGGCTAGAAATCAGACGCCAGCACTTAAAGAACAGGGCGAGATATTTGCTTAAGCCATCTGGGAACACTGGGACATTTCTGCTTCAGCCTGGGCACCATTTGCTGCTTCAGAAGCACAGCCTAAGTGACTTGCAGCTTCTGCCAATGCATCAGTTTGATGCTGCGGTCCTGAAGGCGCAGCAGTCAGGACTCAATGCCGGAGGAGGCAAAGTCCCCGAAGCAGGCTGAGTAGGTGGAAGAGTGGTGCCACACGTTTAGAGAATGAATACTGCATAGCTCTGAGCTTCCTGTGTGCCACACAGTTGAAACAGTGAGGGGCCTGCTCCCTGGATTCCCTGGAGACACCTGCTAAGGGTTCTGGAAACTCATCTTAGGTCCTCTACAAGAGCAGCAAGTGCTCATAACCGCTGAGCCATCTCTCCAGCCCCATCTTAATTTTAATTTGTGTATATTTTGCGTGCATACACATAATGCATGTGTATACTCCATGTGTGGGTGCAGGTGCCTGAAGAGGGCATCAGATTCCCTGGAACTGGAGTTGCTGACACTTGTGAGTCACCATGTGGGCACAGGGGGTTAAGCTAGCCGGGCAGTGGGACATGGCCCACTCCTCCTCCTGTTACAGATTGGTAGAGCATGAGACTCTTAATCTCAGGGTCGTGGGTTCGAGCCCCACATTGGGTGCCAGTTGTTGAAGGAGAGAGGGCCCACTTTTGTTCTGTCCCACCCGGCTAGCTTATACCTGAAATAACCACACAGAAATTGTATTAATTAAATTACTACCTTGCCCATTATATCTAGCCTCTTCTTGGCCAACTCTCACATCCTGATCTAACCCATTTCTACCAATCTGTGTAACACCACAAGGTCGTGGCTTAACAGGAAAGATTCTAACCAGTGTCAGTCTCAGGCAGGAGCTTCATAGCGTCTCTCTGTCTCTGCCTTCTTCCTCCCAGAATTCAGTTCTGTCCTCCCCACCTATCTAAGTTTTGCCCTATCAAAAGGCCAAGGCAGTTTCTTTATTCAACAAATGAAAGCAGCACATAGACAGAAGGACCTCCTACACCATGACAGCTTGAGTTCGAGCCCCCAAATCCATGGTGTAGAAAGCAAGTTGTCTTCTGACCTTCTTCACTCCTCCTCAAATAAGTAAGTAAACAAATAAATAGAGTTCCTTACCTCCTACCCAAACCTTTGGTATTTCCTTCGTCTTTGCACAGCTACCCTTGACATCATCTTACTCCTCCGCAGTAGTGCAGTGGCAGGACTTGTTTATTTGTTTTGTTTTTCGAGACAGAGTTTGTCTGTAGCTTTGGAGACTGTCCTGGAACTCGCTCTGTAGACCAGGCTGGCCTCGAACTCACCGAGATCCACCTGCCTCTGTCTCCATAGTGCTGGGATTAAAGGTGTGCGTCACCACCGCCCAGCATCAGCAGGACTTCTAAAGCCATTTTCTCCTCATCATTCACCTGCCCTAGCTCAAGCCTCCTAAAAAAGCCCCCCTGCCCCTGCTGCTCCATCTGTTGGGAGCTTGTTTGGGGATATTGGCCCCTGTACTGGAGGACAGAACCATGCTGGTTATTTGGCGCCTGCTGGTCAGACAGGGCTACTGGACAAGACTCTTCTGGGTTCTAGATAACCCCCCTATCTAGAGGGCGCTGTTCTGGGACAGCCAAGTGGCCGTCTGGCGCCACCTGCTGGGCAGACCAGTGAGTGCTGGTGGTTGTGGGGCATTAACTAGGATAAGGTTCAGCCTTCTGTGAGCACTTGTGTACCCAAAGATTCTCCACTCTGGGGCAGGGAGGAGCAGACTGAAGGCCATTCTCTTCTGAGAAGCTCCGGCTGCCTGTGGTGAGACAGCCACACCCAGGTTCAAAGCCTTTCTCTTCACTTTACTGATTCTTTATTGATTTTCTTTATTGTTGGGTTTCACATCATGAATTCTGACCATATCTCATCTCCCCATCCCTTCCTATCTGCTCTCTGCCATTGCAACCTCCCCCCCAAAAAACAAAACAAAATTCAAAAGACAAACAAAACAACCAAACTAACACACACACAAGTCTTGGTGTGAAAGCTGGAGTGGGACAGAGTAAGTCACACAGTGTAGCCTTTAGTCCATACATCCTTGTTAATGTCCGTTGAAATGAGTTTTCTGGTTTGCAGTCTCTGCCTTCTGCTACACTCTCAATCCTGGGACGACTCTTGGATAGCCTGTTGTTGCCTTGTGTCATGGAGGTCCTACACCGCGCCTCGCCTGGGCAAAATAGTAGAGCTGGTCCTGGGGGTGTGGGTGCTGGTGAGCCAGTCCCAAGGGTGTGAGAACAGAACTGACCTGCTCCTTACTGTCTGCTGCAGTGGGGTGAGCTAGCCAGGGCAATACTGGAGAACTTGCCCTGTTGGTGTTGAGGGAAAGCTGGCAGGCTGACCAACCCATCTACCATCCAGCCCCAGAACCAGGGCTATGAGTTGGCCCACCCCAGTATCCACCTCCTCTATGAACTGCAGAAGCACATGAAGGATATAGTCAACAGGACAAAATGACAGCCTACAGAATGGGGAAAGATCTTCACTAACCCCACATCAGACAGATGTCTGATCTCCAAAATATACAAAGAACTCAAGAAATTGGACACCGAAATATCACATAATCCAATAAAAAAAATGGAGTACAGACCTAAACAGAGAACTCTCAACAGAGGAATCTAAAATGGCTGAAAGACACTTACGGAAATGCTCAGCATCCTTAGTCATCAGGGAAACACAAATCAAAACAACTCTGAGATTCCATCTTACACCTGTAAGAATGGCCAAGATCAAAAACACTGATGACAACTTATGCTGGAGAGGTTGTGGGGAAAAGGGAACACTTCTGCATTGTTGGTGGAAGTGCAAGCTGGTACAGCCCCTTTGGATATCAGTATGGAGATTTCTCAGAAAATTAGGAAACAACCTTCTTCAAGACCCAATAATACCACTTTTGGGTATATATCCGAAGGATGCTCAATCATGCCACAAAGACATATGCTCAACTATGTTCATAGCAGCTTTGTTTGTCATAGCCAGAACCTGGAAACAACCTAAATGCCCTTTGATCGAAGAATGGATAAGGAAAATGTGGTCCATTTACACAATGGAGTACTACACAGCAGAAAAAAAATAACAGCTTGAATTTTGCAGGAAAATGGATGGAACTAGAAAACATTATTTTGAGTGAGGTAACCCAGACACAGAAAGACAATTAGCACATGTACTTACTCATAGGTGGTTTTTAAACATAAAGCAAAGAAAACCAGCTTACAAACCACAATCCCAGAGAACTTAGACAACAATACGGACACTAAGAGAGACTTACATAGATCTAATCTACATAGGAAGTAGAAAGTAGAAAAAGACAAGATCTCCTGAGTAAATTGGGAACATGGGGACCTTGGGGGAGGGTTGGAGTGGGGAAGGGAGAGGCAGAGAGGGGAGCAGAGAAAAATGTAGAGCTCAATAAATATCAATTAAAAAAAGAAAATGAGACAAAAAAAAAAGAATACTTGTTCTCTTCCAGAAGATCTAGATTTGGTTCCCAGCGCCCATTATCAGGCAGCTCACAATCACAACCACCTGTAACTCTGGCCTCTGGGAGCACCTGCGTACATATGGTACACATGCATTCATGCAGGTATACACATATAAATATAAAAATACATAGATTAAATTTTTAACATTTATTTTACAAAAATTTTACTCTCTCTTTATATATATATGTGTGTGTTTGTGTGTGTGTGTCCGTCCATCCCTGTATGTCCTGGCATACATGTAGAGGTCAGAAAACTGCTGAGCCTTCTTGCTGGCTCTAAAACATTAACATTTCGTGTGTGTGCATGCCATGTACGCCTGTGGAGTCCACAGGATAGCATTTGGGAGTCAGCTCTCTCCTTACAACATGGGATGCTTGGGTTTGAACTTGGGCTGGCAGGCTTTGTAGCATTGAGCCATCTCACCAACCCACACGTTCCCGGTAACTTTTTTTTTCCTGATTCCACATGTGAAGCCACTGCCAGGATCAAGACGGAAAGAACTGGATGTCCCAGAGACCATCACACTCAACAGCTGTGAGTGGCAGGTAGCCTTGGAGACCATCCTCAGCGCCATCATTGGCTCCCCTCACCCTCCTTTGTGGTCTTTGTGGAAACAGAGTCACACAGTAACTCATCTTGCACCTAGCTGTTTTCACTAAACATTGAGGTTCCATCCATGTCCTATCCGTTTCTCTTTCAGATTAAAATTTTATGGCCTGAATACCCTACAGGTTATTTGTACAACAGATGGGTTTGTTATTTCTAATTTCTGATTTTTTTTAAGATTTATTTATTTATTATGTATACAACATTCTGCCTCCATGTATGCTCACACTCCAGAAGAGGGCACCAGATCTCATTACAGATGGTTGTGAGCCACCATGTGGTTGCTGGGAATTGAACTCATGACCTCTGGAAGAGCAGTCAGTGCTCTTAACCACTGAGCCATCTCTCCAGCCCTAATTTTTGATTCTTGAGTAAAGCTGTTGTCATGGCTCATGTGTGGTTTGACCATAACCATTGAGGATTCCTGTCCTGGAAGTTCAGTCCTCAGTGTGGTAATGGGAAGGAAGCAGAACCTCTAAGTGACCCCTTATTTCTTGAGGTACCTGATGTGAGGGGATTAGGTCATGAGGCACGACCCTTGAACAGGGTTAATGCTGCTCTTGTGGAATGAATTAGCTCTCCACAGAAAGTGCTTATCCTGAAGTGGGATCACCCTAAGCACTTGGCCCCTAATACAGTTAGTTGTTCTGAATGTTGAAACATAACCAGTGATAGACATGGGTGCTTATTTCTACCGGATATATGTTCAGAACTGGAGTTGTTTATCTTTAGTAGAGACCTCCAGTTAGTGGGGTTCACCAAGGTGTACTTCCACCAACAGTGTTTTCGAGAGTGCCAGTCGTTCCATGTCCTTGACAACACTTGATACTGTCATTCTTTTAAGTTTATCCGTTTCGGTGACATAATTTTCATAAAAACAGTGACATGTTATTGCGGTTATGAAAGTCAAACTTATGGATGAGAAGAGCAACAGCAAGGGGAAATGCCTATCCCACATCACGTGAGACATTTGAAGCAGGTGTGAGCAGGTGTGCACGAAGTCTGTGCACCTGTGACTATATGAACTCGAGACTGCTCAGACTTGGGAGTGTTGAAATGACAGTGCTCTTACTTTACCACTGCTCCCCCACAGTATGGGGGAACTGAACCAGAGTGCAAAGTGGAGAGTCAAATTGACAGGGTCTAGACTCTCCTCGGAGGCAAGCCTCTAGACCAGTGGTTCTCAACCTGTGGGTCACGACCCCTGGCGGGGAGGTCGGATGAGCCTTTCACAGGGGTCACTTAAGACCATCTTGCTGCCGGGTGGTGGTGGTACACGCCTTTAATCCCAGGAGGCAGAGGCAGGTGGATCTTTGTGAGTTCGACGCCAGCCTAGTCTACAAGAGAGTTCCAGGGACGGCTCCAAAGCTACACAGAGAGACCCTGTCTCATAAACAAACCAACCAACCAACCAAATAAACCAAACAAAAGAAGACCATCCTGCATATTAGACATTTATATTACAATTATTATGTCAGTAATAACCAATTATATTCAAATATTATGACAGTAACCAAGACTATAGTTATGAGGTAGTAAAGAAAGTAATTTTATGGTTGGGGTCACCACAGCATGAGGAACTGTAGTAAAGTGTCACAGCTTAGGAAGGCTGAGAACCACTTCTTTAGAACATTGTAGGTTGTCAGACAATGATGGCGCATGCTTTTAATCCCAGTACTTGGGAGGCAGAGATAGGTGGAGCTCTGAGTTTGAGGCTAGCCTGGTCTACAAGAACTACTTCCAGGACTACAGAGAAACTCTGTCTCGAAAAAAAAAAAAGAAGAAGAAGAAGAAGAAGAGGAGGACGAGCAACAACAACATTGTGGGTCATCAGGAGTGTCCCTCCAAGAAGGAATGTTTTATCTCTGAGAAAATTGGTGCACAACAACTACTTAGCTTAGGTGCCGTCCTCTGGTCTAGAACACACCAAGAGTCTACATACTCTGCCTTATGAGTAGATGCCTAAGAAAGGGAACATGACCTGAGTCTGAGCTGTATCATTTGGTTGATTTATTGGTTGGTTGACTGATTTGAGACAGGGTCTCAAGCATCTCAGGGCGGCCTCCAGCTTGCTGAGAGTGGCCTTGAACTTCTGGTCCTTCTGCCTTCCCCTTGCAAGTGCTGGGATGGAGGATGTGCACCACCATTTCTAGTTTGTATAGTGCTTAGCTCCAGGGCTCGGTGTCTGAGGACAAGCCCTCTACCAGCTGAGCTACATTCCTAACCCCAAAGTCCCAGTGTGGTTTTTGTTGTAGTGCTTGTTGTTTTAAATATTTGTGTGTGTGTATGTGTGTGTGTGTCTTAGTTAGGATTACTATTGCTGTGATGAAACACCATGACCAAAAGCAACTTGGGAAGGAAAGGGTTTATTTTGCTTACAGTTTCAAATAGCACTTCATTATCAAAAGCAGTGAGGGCAGGAACCTGGAGGTAGGAACCTGCAGAGGCCTTGGAGGAGTGCTGTTTATGGGCTTGCTTATAAATGCCGACCTCTATGCACACCAGCAGCTTTGGTGGTGAGTTTTCCCCTTCCAGCCCCCAACCACAGCCTTCATGGCTACAGTTGAGCCCTTCGCTGACATTCATCTCTGGTTGCTTTCCAAAGCTAAAAACGTGACCAGACAACCCAGGGTTGATCCTTCCATGCTAGCACTGCACACGCTGTGTGGTGCATTCGATTTGGGGGCCCAGGGTCCCCCAGATTTTTTCTTTCTCCTTTTCTTTTCTTTTTGACCACTCATAAGTGGTCCCTGCTGTGAGAGATCATTCAGGGCGGCCTCTAGCCTTTCTGGCTTCTGAGTCGCCCGGACCAGAGCCAGTCAGGTTTTAATACCCGCCTGTAGAGAGAGGACGCTCTTCTATAGGCCCTGTGGTGTTTTTTGCGGGTTTTCACTTTTTCAGCTATGGTATAAATCCTCAAACTATGCTCCGCTGGTGTCCCGCTGGCTCCGCTTTTCCTCAGACTGTTCCTGCCACCACTGCTGACAAGATTGGGTGGATCCATGAGGCAGATGTTTTCAGTTCCAGCCTTTGTTCCCTGCCGTGGCTTATGATGTGGCGGCTCAGCAAGAGTGGATCATGCCTCTAGGTTCTGTCATTTTGTTTAAAACCTCTGGAGCTCAAATATCGTGGCTTTTCCATACAACATGTGACCACTGCCATTTTGACTGAGGTCAGGTGACTTTACCAGTATCTTAACTGAGGTCAGGTGACTTCACTGCCATCTTAACTGAGAGCCAGATCAGGTGATCAAATTCCACCGTCTTTACTGAGGTATTCCCTGCCTGTTCCCCGGTGCTGACTCTTTTACATGTGTTTTGTGCAGTGGCATGCCTTTGGTAGGGCCCACTAAGAGCATTCACTTTGCCCACTTCCTGTTCACTGTGTGTGTGCATTCATGTAACTTAAATGCACCTATGTTTACTGTTAAATGTTATAATTGTCTGTTCATTGTATATCATTCCAGACTACCATGTACATACCTGGAACTTAAATGCACCTATGTTTACTGTTAAATGTTATAATTGTCTGTTCATTGTATATCATTCCAGACTACCGTGTACATACCTGGAACTTAAATGCACCTATGTTTACTGTTAAATGTTATAATTGTCTGTTCATTGTATATCATTCCAGACTACCGTGTACATACCTGGAACTTAAATGCACCTATGTTTACTGTTAAATGTTATAATTGTCTGCCCATTATATCTCATTCCAGACTAACAAAACAGTAAGTCTCATGTTTTAAACTGGTATGTACTTTTAAGTCTCTAAATCCAACCCTGATTCTCTACTATTGTCAGTTCAGCTGTTAATCTATTGTAAGCAGTTTTTTCTTCTGTCTTTTTACGAGTGTAAATCTTACCTGCTAAGTTGAAAGCCAGTACAGTAAAGCTCAGACCCAGCTCTCCAGGCAGATTCTATACTGTAGTTATACCTGATAAACAGCCCTCATCTGCTCAGAGATCTGGGGAATATGGCATTTAAATATTTAATTATTAAAAAACTTTTCATAACAAAAAGAGACAGGTTGGCTCCTAGCAGTACTCTATTTCCTCCAAAGAAGACAGACGACAAATGGGCACAAAACAATGTCCATCTGCAATTCGCTTCAATTGTCAAGCGCTGACCACTGGACAAAACTGCCTTTCCTCTAAACTGAAGATCTCCTGATGTGGACAGAATCACTGTAATCGACAGCCTAGCTGCTCAGGTCAAGGCAGGCCTGTCTCCCTACAGATTTCTTAGCCCACAGGAGCTTCTGGAGCCTGGCAGGCCCTGTGCTAAACAGCAAAAGGCAAATACGACCCTCAGTGACCATGGAGGAGCCTGAGGAGTAGCTCTAGGTGCCAACTAAGTAAGTTCTCTGCTGTTTTATAATCAATAACTCAAGTAAAATGTTATCCTTCTCAAAGATCTCTGATGCAGTTTGACAGCTGAGAGGTTTTGTCAGTTTAAAAGGACAACCTCACCAAACAGATTTTGGTAAAATGCAAATACAAGTTAGTAAGGTGTGTACCTGCAAGTTATAAAGGTATGAGGACAAGTGCACACTATCAAATTTCTCTCTCACGCTGCCTTTCATAGTCCTAAAAATACTTTTTATTGTGTTGTGCAAAAATATCTGTCACAGTCATTCTGATATAAACTTATGTTTTCACAAACCCCCAAAATTCTTGTGAGTTCCAGGGAACAAATTGAAGGATCCACCTTAAACAGGTCAGATACAGCCCTCTCAATTCCCTGGTCCTAAAAAATTTTTTTAAAAAAAACTTAAGTTTGTCCTCTGTTCTGACAATATCTTAAACAGGTGTAAGAGACACCAGACTGGACTGGAGAGATGACTCAGAGGTTAAAAGCCTTGACTGCTCTTCCAGAGGTCCTGAGTTCAATTCCCAGCACCCACATGATGGTTCAATGAGATCTGATGCTCTCCTCTGGCCTGCAGCATACATGCAGGTAAAACACTGTATACATAATTAATAAATAAATCTTTTTTTAAAAAAAGGGAGAGAGATACCAGACATTTCCATATCACAAACACCGGACAGAACAAGGAGACCAGCTATGCCAGATGTGACCAGCACCCAGCTTTTTCAGATTCCCCCCCAGACGATGCCCACAAACAAGAAGGAAGCAGTCTTGAGAATCTACCGTCCCAGTTCTTTTAACCTGATGTGCCTAACCTCCCACCTTTTTATTATAAAAAAGAGATGGGAATGTAATCTGTCCTGTCCCTTTAAGAGACAAGCCCCGCCCACTCCTTCCCTGCCCCGTCCACTGCAGAGGTAGGCAGATCTTCCTTCTGCTTCTAGTCTGAGCTCCATCCTTTCTGTCTCTCTCCCAAAGAGGCAGCTGCTGCCATGGAGCCTCTCCTCCCTGTCCCTCTCTCTGGTTCTCCTTTCTCTCTCTCTCTGCCTCTCTCTGCTTTATCCCCTTCTCCCCTTTCCCTTCCATAACCACTAAATAAATATCCAACCTCACTCTGCATGGTGTGCCTATCCATCTCGGTCTCTCACCCTCCATGCATCTGGGATCTGCAGCATTTTACTACATCTACTGCAAATGCATCAAGTGCTCTCTCTCTCTCTCTCTCTCTCTCTCTGTGTGTGTGTGTGTGAGTGTGTGTGTGTGTGGTTTTTTCGAGACAGGGGTTCTCTGTGTAACAGTTCTGTCCTGGCATATGCTTTGTAGACCAGGCTGGCCTCAAACTCACATAGATCTGCCTGCCTCTGCCTCCCGAGTGCTGGGATTGCAGGTTATGTGCCACCATCACCTAGCACAGCAACGGAGCTTTTAAGTGCTGGCATCTCTCCAGCTCCCAAATCCCTTTTTAACTCCGCTGAGAAGGCTGGTCCTCACAGGAATCTTTCTGTGGACACTTGACAGTAGTGGGGACTCACTCACTAAGGCGGATCATCTCCAGAAAAAGCATACCAAAACAACTGCCTTTTCCCACGTGCCCTACCCGACTCCCAGGTTCTTATTTTGCCTAGAGGCTGCATCTAGGTAAGTCAGGACTTGTCTGTAGCCCTGGAGGGGTGGGGCTGAGTTCTGGGCTGCACTTTGGAGCCACAGCTCTGCTTTCCAGTTTGCTACTGAGAAAGTACCTCCTCTTTGGTTTTGTTTCCTTCCTCTCTAACGAAAGGTTTCTTGTTATTTTCAAGGCAGAGTCTTTATTGCTCTACAACTCATTATGTAATCCAGACTTGGCCCCAAACTCCTGCTTCTCCTGCCTTTCCGCTTGAGTGCTAGGGTCCATGTGTGCACCATCAGGCCTGGCCAACAAGGGGGTTTGATTACATGTATACTGAGAGAGTGAAGGATGACACCTCAGTCTCCTTAAGGAAGGCCAGCTTTGGAATAACGCATGTGCCTGGTTGGGGACACACACACACACAAACTGCATGAGTACATACACATACACACGCAGGGACTCTGTGGAGCCAGTCCTTTCTGATCTAAACTGACAATATTAATAAATTGGGTGAAGATGCATCTTTTGAGCCTATACCCTGCAACCCTGCAGCCATCTGGCTCTTGAGTGGAGGTTTCCAGGGAAGGTAGGGTTGATTCAAAAAGTGTGGCACTGATTCAATCTTTTCTAATAAATACTGCTGGCTCCTTCCTGGCAATGCCTTATCACTGAGGCCCTACCACAGAAGTTTATCCACTTACCCTCAGCTTCTGAAGCACCTTGGATAGTTTAAAAGGCAGAAAAACCTGCTCCCAGGTTAGATTAATTACACTGAAAACAGACCCAGCTGCCTCTCCTTACACTGGGCCAATTAATTATTTTCTTATTCACTTAAAAACATTTGTCTTATTCAGGTTCTTGTTATATGGTCCTGGCTGTCCCAAAATTATGTAGACTCTCACTAAGTGCAGGGGATGACCTTGAGCTTTTAATCCTCCTGCCTCCACCTCCTGAGTGCTGGGACTACAGGAATGTGCCATCATGCCCGTTTCTGGGAGTGCTGGGAATGAAACCCATGGCTTTGTGTATGCTGGGCAAGCACTCAGCCATTGAACTACGTCCCTGGATCCAGAAAACAGACTTTCAATAGACTGTAGTGGGAAAGCTCAAGAGCTGTGTCTAATTCATTGAAGAGGAAAAATTAATATGTGATACATTCCTGTGAATCCATAGCCAAATAGCCGAAAAATATAAAAATCACCCAACTTTTGCCCTAGCTGCTTAGTTCCATTTCTTTCAGGCAAACTATTTCTTGTGCATATTTTGTGAATTAATTTGTATCTTAAATAGTCTAGGTGTGGCAAGGATTGAACCCAATGCCTGGGCATGGTAAGCTTTAGCACCAAAATCTCCATTTTCTCCTCTAAGCATCTCTTGGTAATTCTAATATCAGAGGCTCTCATCCATCCAGAAAAACAAATACCTATTTTGTGCCAAGCCCTTGTATGGGGTTCTTAGGCTAACTTTATGACCTGGCACTGCCTAGTACTGCTGAGGATGCCCACTGTGTGGAGGAAAAGCTCTCCAGTGGCCTTTCCTAGGAGGCCCAAAGCAGGAGTTGTGAAAGGCAGGCAATTCTGTAGAGGAAAAGCCTGAGAACTGTGGGCCCGTCATCTTCTGTCATCAGCTCTGGCACCTGGCAGACACTGGATACCATAGCCCGCAAAGACCTGGTAATTCAAGCCATTGCTTGGCCTCTCTGCCGAGTCTTGTGCTAGAGAAAACTGTAGTCTCTGGTTTCTTTAGAAGGCCCTGTGTGGAAGCGTCTTTTGTCTTTGTGGTGTCTGGAATACCATCACGTGCTCGCTGGCTAGGTGAGCCAGGCGCCTTGGTGGGGACAGCGATGCTCCCTAGACACGGCAGGGCAGGGCAGGGCAGGCAATTGCACAGTTCCTGACTGGGGTGAGGCCAGATGGGTGCTTTCAGGCCTCTGTCTTTACTTCAAAGCTGTTTCATCCTAGCGACCTTATCACATACATATCACTGTGCCCATACAGCACAGTCCGTTCAAGCTGGGCTTGGCTGTCCTGGTTCTCTGCTGGATTCCCAGCGCTGACCCTCCCCCACGCAGGGCCGAGTGCTTGGTTACCCAAAGGATGTGCCCTCACTGCTATGTTGATGTTTTCTCTTGGAGTTTCACTGCAATAATGGCTATTTGGAGTCTGGAAGCCTCTTCAGAGGTCGAGGGTAGGAAGTAAAGGTTAAAAATATCCAACAAGGCCACTCTGGAGGCTGGCATATTTCTTTAAGTTCAAATCCAGCCTGGTCTACATAGTGAGACCGATTTCAAAACAGAACGAGTTATCAGGCCTGTAATTCCAGAGCAGAAGGTGGAGGAGAGCTGAGTTTTAGACCAATCTGGTCTACATAGACAACGTGTGGCAACCCTGTGCTACACAGGACCCTGTCTCAAAAGATAAAAAAAACAAACAAACAAAAAACAAAGAGAATAAAACTTTTAAAATCAAACACATAGGGTGTACTAAGTCAGGAGGATCCCAAGATCTTAGCCCTAAGTGACACCTTGTCTCAACATGCCATAAGATTTCTTTAAAATTCAACTTCAGCGGAGTAAGGTTCAAGTCCCGAATCCCCTGGGCAAACACAAGCTCGCTTCTTCGGGTTATTAGGAGGGAAACGACGGTCAGGCTCAGGTGAACCCTCTAAGTGGAACACACACACACTACCACCCCCACAACCGGTTTTGCGGTTTGTTGTTTCCAGGCTTTTCAGGACTGGGGTCTTTCATGCAGTTTAAGACAGCCCCTGCCTGAAAGACCCTTCGGGTCGCGTTGGTTCCCCAGTCGGTGCCGGCGTCCGCAGTGAAGGAGAGCACGGCGTTCTTGAGGGCAGCGGAGTAAGGTGAAAGCGCTCTCCCGCCTAGCCGCCCCTCCGCCCGATGACCGTCAGCATCCCTTCCGTAGACCTCGGCGGCGCTCAGGGTCCGCCGTGCCGCCCACCGCCTGCCATCAGGCGATCTCCACGGCCAGCCCGGCCGGCAGTGTGACGTCACGAGCTCGGGGTCCTCGGCGCCCGCTTCCCGCTCCTATAAAGGCCGACGCCGCGCGGCGTTGGTGGAGTGGCCTTGTCCTCCTTGTACCTCCTCTGTGATCGCTGACCGGCAGCCTCGGGCCCGCGGTCTTGAGACCGAGCACCGTGAGTAGCCGCCCGCGAACCGGACCGGGACGTGGTCCCTGAAGGGCGGGCGTGGTTGGAGCCCCGAGGTGGCTGTGGCCTGCACGAGGCGGCGGCGCCTCGGCCTTGCGTAGCCTGAGGCGCCGTGGGGCCCGTTGCCGACCCCGGACCGCCCAGAGCGCGAGTCGACCGGGGCAGGGCCGCGCGGCCTCTCGGCGCTCGCCCGAGGAGTGGTAGCCGAGCCCTGTGACGAACCGGCTCCTCTGAGGGCGGCGACAGTCGGACCCGAACGTGGCTGCAAGGCCCAGGCTTCGGCTTGGGCCTGCCTCAGCGACAGGCTTGCTGCCCCCGCTCCAGGGCGGGTGGCGGCGGGGCTGGGGGGGGGTCCCCTGGCCGCCCCAGGTGGTGGGGGTCGTTGCTAGTCGGCTCGATTTGGGGCTCCCTCTCTTCCGCCCGTATCTGGCGCTACTAGCTCCCTATGGGTCTTGCCTGTTGTACTGCCGAAGCTGCTGCAGGTACAGACAGGCTATTTCTTTGCCTTGTTTTGTCGCGTCCTGCCGTCTCTGAACTTACTACTGTCCTAGCCGACCTCGTCGTCTTAGGTGTGTGACTTTTTAGGAGCCCTTGACCCTAAAACAGGAGGTGCCTGGGTTTTTTAAGCGATAGCCTCACACCTGCCCTTTGGTTCACTTTTAATGGAGTCCGCTGGTTCGGGTTGGGGACTTGTCGTTTTTCTTCAGAATGTCACAGTAGAATGTGTCTGTGCCATAGAACAATGCAGTCCCTTTCATCCTGCAGACTAGTAAGTGTCAGAATTTCGAGTCACTTAAAACAGGTTTGTTTCTGTTTAAAGTTTAGGTGTAGTAGAATTTCCAAGTCCAGGAGCTCAAAGTACTGAAGAAGGGTTTTTTGAAAGCATGTCAAATCGAAATCTCATACATTATTACTTAAAAATTTTGCACTTAATTCCAACACAACACCGAAAGTTAAGTCTAGGATTACAGAGTGCATTGAATTACAGATTAACCGATTGCCTCCCTGTCATTTAATAAGATCCTGGCTCCCGTACAAGCAACCTAATACCTGAATTCGACTATGACTAAGCACATCTTTATTTATTGTGGATTATTTCAAGGAAATATGGAATGGTGTTACTTTTAAAGTAATTCTGTCGACTACGTAGACTTGTTCTGGAGTGTGCATTCCAGTGCTGGGTACTAGGAAAGAACATGTTTTGCTATTAAAAACTAGCTTCCCTTTATTAACTTTACTGTTGCCTTATATCATAGGGGAGGTCTGCTGCTCTGGGCTTCTCTGTTCTGCATTATTGGCAAACACTGAGTACCATGGAGAAGCAGACATGTTTGTGAATTGAAAAGTTAAATCTGATTTCTCTCCAACCATGGATGGGTGAGAGCTGGGTATTTCAGTGGATGATAGGAGAACGTGATTTAGTGCCCCCACCCCACCCCCAGCTTGTTTGCTTGAGGGATGGGGACAAGTGTTGTGAAAGCTGAATGAATATTTTAAGAGATTAGAGTCTTAAGTGTTTGACTCTAAAAGGGGTGCAATAATTATTTTATATGCCAAACCCTATATTTTGTGAAAATTCACATTATTTCTTAATACAGCCCAGATCAGAAAGCTTCAGCGGTACCTTAAGTTAGTAGATAGTGGTAACACTGAAGAATTGTGTTTACCTCAAAGTCACAGACCTTAAAGAGTTGCCTGTGAGTTAGGTGTGGTGCATGCCTTTAGTCTCTGCATTAGTGGCAGAAACAGGTGGGACTCAGAGTTTAGGACAGCCAGGGCTACACAGAAGAACCCTTCCTCAAAAAACAACCAAAAAAAAAAAAAAGCTGCATGTGAGTTTAAAGAGGTCTTGAATTAATCCTCTTTTGGAAGAATGAGGGAGAGATCTGAAGATAAGAAATTAGAGGCTTAGAGCTTTTAGTTTTAGTTTTGTTTGCTTTTGGCTTTCCCTCAAATTCAAGTCATATTAGTTTTAGTTTGCTTAATTTTTTTATATATGAAATTATATTTTTCCTAATGGCTCATATTTTATCTGAGTTGATGAGGTTTTTTTGAGTTTTTGGCTGTTGAGTTCAGTTTCTGAGACAGGGTCTCATGAAACTCACGCTAGCCTCATACTTCTTCCTATGTGTCAAGAAGATGGCCTAGAACTCCTGATCCTCCTCCTTGCCTAAAGGCTGGGATTATGATATGTGCTTATATGCACTGGCTCATCTTTTGGCCAGGTGAAGAGGACAGTGTTAGGTAGTTATACTACTGAGCTGTATCCTCCGCCTCTTTGGTATTTTATTTTGAAGCAGGCCCTTACTGAGTTCCCACAGGCTGACTTGAACTTCGTATGTAACCCGGGCAGCCCTTGAATATATGATTCCCCTGGCCTCAGCCTTCCAAAACTTGGGTATTATGGGACTGGTTTCTCTAACCCTGGCTGTCGTGGAACTCATTGTATAGACCAAGCTGGCCTTGAACTCAGAGACCCTCCTGTCTCTGCCTCCCTAGTGCTGAGATTAAAGGCAAACGCTGCCACTGCCCAGCCATTTTTTTTTGAGACAGGTTCTCATCTAGCCCAGACTGGACTTGAACTTGACTCTGTACCCTGCGTCTCAAGTACTGAGTTTATAGGCATGTACTCCCATGACTTAAATGCATTTTGTTGTTTTTGCTTTGTTTTTTTGAGACAAAGTCTTTCTGTGTAGCCCTGGCTACATTTAGACCTGACTGGCTTTGTACTCACAGAGATCTGTCTCCCTACCTCTGCCTCTTGACTTAGAAATTAAAGGCATGTGCCACCACACTTGGCTTAAAATGCATTTTTGAAACAGATTTTTTTTATTGTAGGGATTTAGTCAGAGTATCTCAAACTTGGACACCTGAACAGTAAGTAGGTAATAAAAAATTAAAAAGGACTCTTCTAAATTTAAGCTCCTTGTGGGCTTTAGGGATCGTATTGACATCTGCTTATATATGTCTTTTATTTTCTTGTGTGTACTCTTCCGTTTGTTTATCTATGTTTATCTAAGTGAGCATACCCTATTCTACTCTTTGGAATAGTTGTTTTTCACTGGTAGGGTTTCACTGTAAGTAATTGACTTTTATTTGATAGCTTTGTTTATTTTGGATTGATGTCACTTAATCCAAAGGTGGTTGCTGTGGCAGTTAATTTTTCATATTGAGTGATTACTCAGTGGAGGGCATACAGGAGGAACATGGAAAGCATATGTCTTAAAAATTGTGAGGGGGCCGGGCAGTGGTGGCGCACGCCTTTAATCCCAGCACTCGGGAGGCAGAGGCAGGTGGATCTCTGAGTTCGAGGTCAGCCTGGTCTACAGAGCTAGTTCCAGGACAGGCTCTAAAGCTACAGAGAAACCCTATCTCGAAAAACAAAAAACAAAAAAAAAAAAAAATTTGTGAGGGGTTGGCAAATGGCTTAGCTGCCAAGCCTGATGACCTCAGCTTGATCCCTGGAATCCACATAGGGGAAAGAGAACTACCTCGTGCAAGTTCTCTGACCTCCGCATGTGTGCTGAGGTATATGCACACTCACACATATTCTAAAGTAGATGGCAAATAGAGACAGCTCTTAATACCAGTTGTAAATTCAGTACTACTTTTAAGTGGACCTTTAAGGCTGATGTTTAAAGGAGCTGTACTTGGAAGTTTTTGTTTTGTTTGTGAAGAACTTAGAACTGTACAGTAACTCTTAAGTTACAGCTTCCTGACAGACTAGTTGATGAAATATCTTGTAGAATTAATAAATAATTATTCAATGTACCTTCTTTAGATGCCTTCGATAAAGTTGCAGAGTTCTGATGGAGAAATATTTGAAGTTGATGTAGAAATTGCCAAACAATCTGTGACTATCAAGACCATGCTGGAAGGTAACTTTATGAAATCTTGGTGTGAAGGGGGGGGCATGTAACTTAGGATGGTAGCATGTAACCTCCAAGTATTCGGTTTACTTGAGCCAGTCTGTTACAAGCTTGAGAGTGAGAAGGATAGTTTCCTTTCTGCATTGTATGAATAAAACCATAAACTATTAAAGTGTTGGGGTTTTTTTTCTTTTTTTTTAAGATTGCTAAGCATGGTGGCTCACACCTTTAATTCCAGCAGTTAGCAGAGGCAGGGAGATAATCTGAGTTTCAGGCCAGTTAAGACTATATAGTGAGACCCACAAACACACACAAAAAAATTATTGTGTGTGTAGGCATGCCATGTTATGCCAGATAATGTATTTCAGGAGTCACCGCTACTCCACCTTGTTGGGGTTTGTTGTTGTGTTTTTGCTTTTTGTCTTAAGAGAGGGTCTCTCTGTATAACCCTGACTGTCCTAGAACTCTATAGACCAGGTTGGCCTTGAATTCAGGAATATCTACCCGTCTTTGCTTCCCATGTGCTGAAATTAAAGGTGTATACTGTTCTACCTGGATATATTGTTTTTTAAGGTTTTATTGTGAATTATGTGTGTGTTTAGATATATGCACATACTTGCAAGTGCCTGTGAAGGCCAGAGGCATTGGATTCTGCTGGAGTTAATGGGTGCTTGTGAGCTGCCCAATATGGTGCCAGGAACTGAACTGGGTCTGCTGTAGTACATACTCTTGACCACTAAGCCATCTCTCCAGTCCCTACCTCCCACTCTTTTGAGACTGGGTCTCTTTTTTCTGCCACTGTAATATACAAAGAATGTTGAGATTACATATACAAACAAGCCTTGACATCCAGTCCGTGTCCCTCTCCCCCCAAGGACAGGGCTTCTCTGTGTAACAGTCCTGGCTGTCTTGGAACTACTTTGTAGACTAGGCTGGCCTCGAACTACCTGTAACTGTTATCCCAGGCCATCTAGCACCCTCTCTGACCTCTAGACACCAGATATGCAAGTGGTGCACAAACATTCATACAAGCACCCATCCACATAAAACAAAACAAAAATCCAGTTTTTTGTTTGTTTCTGTATTTTGAGACAGAGTTTTTCTATGTAACATCTCTGGCTGTCCTGGAACTTGCTTTGTAGACCAGACTGGCCTCGAACTCACAGATCTGCCTGACTCTGTCTCCCAAGTGCTGAGATTAAAGTTGTGAGCCACCACTTACCCAGCCAAATTACAATTTTTAGGAGCTGTTTGTCTAGGTGGGATAGGATTGTAATACCATAACTGGTGAAGATGTAAATGAATTTGAGAGGATTAGAGATAAAAATGACTTTGAACTAGAATTGTGTTGGGAGATTCCTTCAAGGGAAGAGGGAACATTTCTAGGTGACTGGAATGCTTGCTGGGTAGAGGGGTTTTTCTTCTCCTTACAGTACAGGGGCCTGAACCCAAGGTTTTGTGCATAATTAGACAAGTTCACTGAAGTAGAGAACTCGTAATGCTGATTGCACGGGAAATGTCTTCTTTGTGAGTGACTTTTTAAAATAAAAACTGTGAACACATTCTCTTTGGTAATTGGTACATGTCATGTGGCACCTGAAGTCCAATATTCTGGTAACAAACATTGTAGATCCTTTCTTTTTTTTTGTTTTTTTTAAAACAGGGTTTCTCTGTGTAAAAGTCCTAGCTGTCCAGGAACTTGCTTTGTAGACCAGGCTGGCCTTGAACTCACAAAGATCCACCTGCTTCTGCCTCCCGAGTACTGGGATTAAAGATGTGCACTGCCGCCGCCACCACTACCACCACCATCACCAGGCTTGATCCTTTCTATTAAGTGTGTAAACCCCTTGATATGTCCTGTAGTCATGGTTTATCAACTTACCTGCTGATTGAGGGAGTATGGAATGGTCACAATAAAGAGAAAGTGATTCAGGTGTCTTATAAAGGTAGGTGAATAACTGACAGCAAACTTGCTTCCTGAATACTTGTTTTGGTGATGGAAGTATTTCCTTCATCTTAGCAGTTGTTTGTTGTACTCATCTGTCCTGTCCTGCTTCAGAGAAGCATTTGCCAATTTTAAGAGCATTAGTTGTCTAGAAACTTGAACAGACCAGCTTTGCTCTCAGAAGTAAGTAGACTGATAGATAGCAGAAGTTAAAGGAGTCTTTTCCTCTGTATTCTTTGTGGGTTCCAAGCAGCATGGTTTCATAAGAAGTACCTCCAGCTTATAGGATTCTAGCCTCTTGAGGTCTGGAGTTCTTTGGATTTGGCTTCTTACTGATTTTGTTTTGTATATACTGTGTTTCTGGTTAGTTCCATGTGACCTAAGAACAAAATGAAACTCTTTTTTTTTTTTTAAATATTTATTTATTTATTTACTATGTATACAATATTCTGTCTGTGTGTATCCCTGAAGGCCAGAAGAGGGCACCAGACCTCATTACAGATGGTTGTGAGCCACCATGTGATGCTGGGAATTGAACTCAGGACCTTTGGAAGAGCAGGCAGTGCTCTTAACCGCTGAGCCATCTCTCCAGCCCCCAAAATGAAACTCTTAAACTCAGGGTAATTAGAAGTGAAAATCTTGATATATATACGTTTGGATTGACTTATTTTTCCAAGATAATGGTATCAGATACAGGTACCTATCAGAAGTCCCTGAAACTAAATAGCTTAAAGGAATGTATTTTGCTACTTTCATATAAGGTCTTTAAAAGAAAAAAACACTGCTAAATACTAGAGAAGCATTATTATTACGTAAGCCTTCTTCTAAATAGCTTTGTATTTAAATAAAGGTAATATTTTATGTTGTCTGCATTATCAATATCTTGCATAAAGAAAAATTTTACCGTGTAGACTTTCTTAACAGTGTTTGTTTGGGGAGGGGGAGTTTTATATATGAACTTGAGGCTTTTTGTTTCGTTTGTCTTTGTTTACTCTAAGGTGGGAAGGGGTGAAAGACAAGTATTGGAGTTACTGGGAGAGAGATGATCTGCTCTTTACCACTCCATTGAAACTTCTTATAAAGGACCTTAGTGAGTACCTTGTGCTCAAGTGCAATGTCTCTTTCGGTTCTCATCTAGATTTGCCGTACCTACGGGTTGACCTAAGTGTTTTGCCTGCATGTATTTATATACACCCTGTGCATGCAGCCCCTACAGAGGCCAGGAGAGAACATCAGATTCTTCTCGAACTGGAGTTACAGGCTCTTGTGTAAATTGATGGAGAGGGGAAACCCTGTAAAGTTGATTGCAGTTGTGCAGTGGCTAAGGACTATGGCAAAGACTCTCAGGCCAAGGATATCCCCCAAAAGTACTCCAAATATAAGAAACAAGCAAATAAAAAAATTGGGTCATATTTAAAAAAAGAGAATAGGATTCAGCTTTTCCAGATTGTTCCTTAGTTATTCATACTTCATTAAATCACTGACAGGTATGTGCCCCCCATGCCCATCCATACTAGATAGTTTTAGGTCTACTTGCACAAGCTGGAGTAAAATTGAGGAAATTCTTCCACCAGATTGACGTGTGTGTGTGTGGGGTGTTCTTGATTAATGATTGTTGTGGGTGGGCCCATCCCACTGTGGATTTGTCTCAGCCCTAGGTGGTGGTCCTGAGTTGTTTAAAAAAAAAAAAAAAGCTGGCTGAACCAGCACTTGAAGCAGAGGCAGGTGGATTTCTGTTGAGTTCGAGCCAGCCTGGCCTATACAAGTTCCAGGACACACAGAGAAACTCCATCTTGAAAAAAATAAAAAAGGAAAGAAAAAAAGCAAAACAAAAGCTGGCTGAGCAAGGCAGAGGAGCAAGCCAGTAGCTTCTGCTTCAGTTCCTGCCTCCAGGTTCCGGCCTTCTTTTTGACGCGCTATTACCTAGAAGTATAAGATGAAATAAATTCTCTCCAACTTGCTTTTGGTGTTTTATCACACTAGAAGTCCTAACTAAGTATGTTGTTAAAAAGTTGGGAAATAATGGCTTCTCTCTTCCTGGTTTTCTTAGACTTGGGAATGGATGATGAGGGAGATGATGATCCTGTTCCTTTACCAAATGTTAATGCAGCAATTCTAAAAAAGGTAAGTGGTTATTTTGTTTTTGTTTTTCTTATTTTGGTGTTGGGTATTGAATTACACCTAGCATAGGTAAGTTTTGTTTGCTTTGTTTTTCAAAACAGGGTTTCTCAGTAGCTATGGAGCCAGTCCTGGAACTAGCTCTGTAGATAAGACTGGCCTTGAACTCACAGAGATCTGCCTGCCACTGCCTCTCTAGTGCTTGTTTTATTTCTTTGGTTTGTATTTGTTTTGCTGTTGGTTTTTTTTTCCCCCATGATATTTATTGAGCTCTACATTTTTCTCTGCTCCCCTCCCTACCTCTCCCCTCCCTCTTCAATCCTCCCTCAAGGTCCGTATGCTCCCAATTTATTCAGGAGATCTTGTCTTTTTATACTTTCTACTTCCCATGTAGATTAGATCTATGTAAGTCTCTTTTAGTGTGCTCACTGTTGCCTAAGTTCTCTGGGATTGTGGTTTGTAGGCTGGTTTTCTTTGCTTTATGTTTAAAAACCACCTATGAGTGAGTACATGTGCTAATTGTCTTTCTGTGTCTGGGTTACCTCACTCAAAATAATGCTTTCTAGTTCCATCCATTTTCCTGCAAAATTCAGGCTGTCGTTATTTTTTTCTGCTGTGTAGTACTCCATTGTGTAAATGGACCACATTTTCCTTATCCATTCTTCGATCAAAGGGCATTTAGGTTGTTTCCAGGTTCTGGCTATGACAAACAAAGCTGCTATGAACATAGTTGAGCATATGTTCTTGTGGCACGATTGAGCATCCTTTTGGATATATACCCAAAAGTGCCATTACTGGGTCTTGAGGAAGGTTGTGTCCTAATTTTCTGAGAAATCGCCACACTGACATCCATAGGGGTTGTACCAGCTTGCATTCCCACCAGCAATGCAGAAGTGTTCCCTTTTCCCCACAACCTCTCCAGCATAAGTTGTCATCAGTGTTTTTGATCTTGGCCATTCTTACAGGTGTAAGATGGAATCTCAGAGTTGTTTTGATTTGCGTTTCCCTGATGACTAAGGATGTTGAACATTTCCTTAAGTGTCTTTCAGCCATTTTAGATTCCTCTGTTGAGAGTTCTCTGTTTAGGTCTGTACTCCGTTTTTTTTATTGGATTACGTGATCTTTTGGTGTCCAATTTCTTAAGTTCTTTGTATATTTTGGAGATCAGACCTCTGTCTGATGTGGGGTTAGTGAAGATCTTTTCCCATTCTGTAGGCTGTCATTTTGTCTTGTTGACCATGTCCTTTGCTTTACAGAAGCTTTTCAGTTTCAGGAGGTCCCATTTATTAATTGTTTCTCTCAGAGTCTGTGCTGTTGGAGTTCTATTTAGGAAGTGGTTCCCTGTGCCAATGCATTCAAGTGTACTTCCCACTTTCTCTTCTATAAGGTTCAGTGTGGCTGGCTTTATATTGAGGTCTTTGATCCATTTGGATTTGAGTTTTGTGCATGGTGATAGATATGGGTCTATTTTCATTTTTCTACATGTTGATATCCAATTATGCCAGCACCACTTGTTGAATATGCTTTCTTTTTTCCATTTGATATTTTTTGCTTCTTTATCAAATATCGAAGATGTGTGGCTTGATATCCGTCTATTCAGTTCCATTGGTCCTTCTGTTGTTCTTATGCCAATACCAGGCTGTTTTCAGTACTGTAGCTCTGTATTAGAGTTTGAAGTCAGGGATTGTGATACCTCCAGATGCTGTTGGTTTTTGAGACAGGGTTTCTCTGTGTAACCCTGTGTGTCCTGGAACTCACTTTGTAGACCAGATTGGCCTGGAACTCAGAGATAGATCTGCTTGCCTCTGTCTCTTGAGTGCTGGGATTAAAGGCTTATGCCACCACTGCCAAACTTGGTTTGGTTTTTCATTTTGTTGTTGTTGGTTGTTTGTTTTTTTGTTTTGTTTTGTTTTTTGAGACAGGGTTTCTCAGTAGCCATGGAGCCAGTCCTGGAACTCACTCTGTAGACCAGGCTGGCCTCGAACTCACAGAGATCTGCCTGCCTCTGCCTCCGGAGTGCTGGAATTAAAGGCGTGTGCCACCACTACCCGGCTTGGTTTGATTTTTTTTTTTAAGATGGGGTCTTGGTTGATAGCTCTGACTGGCCTTCAACTTGGAAGCAATCCAACTGCTGCCTTATGGGTGCTAGAATTGCAGGCATATACTTAAAAAGTAAGTTTAATGTTTTTTAGTTTTTCGAGATAGGGTTTCTCTGTGGCGTTGGAGCCTGTCCTAGAACTAGCTCTGTAGACCAGGCTGGTCTCGAACTCACAGAGATCCGCTTGCCTCTGCCTCCCGAGTGCTGGGATTAAAGGTGTGCGCCACCACCGCCTGGCTAAGTTTAATGAATTTAACTTTTAGTTTTTCCATCCCACAAGCTTCCCTCCCCATCCCACACACCACAAGCTTTAGGGATTGCAAGTGCATGTTGTCTCAACTTTTTTATATAGATCCTAAGGATTCAAAGTTGGGTCCTTATGCTTGTTCAGCAAACACTCCAGACAGGGTTTCTCTGTAGCTTTGGAACCTGTCCTGGAACTAGCTTTTATATACCAGGCTGGCCTCAAACTCACAGAGCTCCACTTGCCTCTACCTCCCAAGTGCTGGGATTAAAGGCGTGTGCCCAGCTTCAGCAAGCATTCTTAAGGCTTAACTGTCTCCCTAGCCTTGCATTTTATTTTATATATGTATATGTATATAGGTGTCTTCCCTTCCTGTGTGTGCCTGGTGCCTGAGGAGGCCAGAAGAGGGCATCAGATCTCCTAGAACTGGAGTTACAGGTGGTTGTGGGTTATTGTGTGAGTGCTGGGAATTGAGCCATGTCCTGTGGAATAGCAGCAAGGTGCTCTTTAACTACTGAGTGCTCTCTCCAGCCTCTCTGATTTTTATTTATATGAGTACAAGTGTTTTGTTAAGTGTACCGTCTGCAGAGGCCAGAAGACAGAAAATACAGGCAGTTGTGAGCTGTCCATTGAGTGCTGGGTACTGAACTTAGGTCTCCTGTAAGAATAGCAAATGCTCTTAATCTCGGAGTCATCTCTCCAGCCTCTTGGTTTGTGGGGAGTTTATTGTTTTATGTTTTTGAGACAAGCCTTGCTATTCCAGGCTGGCCCGGAACTCAGACTCCTCCTGCTTTTTTCTTCCAACTGTTTATTATAAGTATGCCTCAAAGCACATGGCTCCTTACCAGTTTTTTGTTTGTTTTTAACAGAATCAGGTGTAATGCTATGAATTATTTGGTTACATCTAATAAGATCTTTCATCCTTAAGAGTTAAAACGATTATTTAAGCTTCATTTTTATCTTTCGAGCTTGACTGTTAGAGGATGTGGTGGCTGTGCCTATAATCCCAGCCTTGAGGGACAGGTAGTGGGAGGATCAGGAGTACAAGGTAATTGGCAGCAACAAGTTTAGGGCCAGCAAGATAACTTAGCGGGTAATGCCTCTTCCTCTCAAACTTGATGGTCTGAGTTTGGTCTGTGAATCCACATGCTGGAAGTAAAAGCTCAGTTGTCCAACCTTCCTGTGTGTGTTTGCAATAAACAAACTTTGTTTTTTTGGTTTTTTTTTGTTAGATTTATTTATTATGTGTACAATACTCAGTATCCTGTCTGCATGTATGTCTGCGGGCCAGAAGAGGGCACCAGATCTCATTACAGATGGTTGTGAGCCACCATGTGGTTGCTGGGAATTGAACTCAGGACCTTTGGAAGAGCAGGCAGTGCTCTTAACCACTGAGCCATCTCTCCAGCCCCCGCAAACTTTGTTTTTAAAAGTTGACTCTTTGTTAGATCAACCTTTAGCTAGTACTTATCCCAGTGTATGATTGATGCTCCCAGCATTAAACTGAAAGTCTTGTAACAGAATGTCAGAAGAATTTGTTGTTGTAGGTCATTCAGTGGTGCACCCATCACAAGGATGACCCTCCTCCTCCTGAGGATGATGAGAACAAAGAAAAGCGGACAGATGATATTCCTGTTTGGGACCAAGAATTCCTGAAAGTTGACCAAGGAACACTTTTTGAACTTATTCTGGTATGTTACTGTGTATAATAAGGTAGTTCTGTTGCAGAGCCTTTACCCCTTAAGGGTTGAATTTGCTAGGTGCATTGATCCTCAACTGTGGATAGTCTCTGGACTCATACAATGTTATATATTAGTAGTTACATTAAGTTTAAATGGTCCAAGCACTTTTGAGAGGTAGAAATGTCAGGTCAGATAAGTAAAACTCCTGCTTTGTCAAACTCACTTTAAGTAAACAGGCACGATTAGAATTAAAGATGGAAAAGAGTATGCTAACACAATTCAAAAGAAAGGTAGAATGGTTATATTTTGGAGCTAAAGAGGGCTGTTTAATAATGATAAGGGGATTGATTCGTTAAGAGTATATAGTTACAAACACCTATCTAGAAGCAGAACTTCAGAAAGTGAAAACAGTAAAACATAAGGTCAAGACACAGTTGTACAATCATAGAAATTCCGTTATTGTCTCTCAGTAATTATGACAAGTGGACAGAAAGCCAGTTCAGAAACACTGTTGAACAACTTGTCTTAATTGGCATGTAGGCTGTTACATTTAATAACAGCCATATAAATTCTGGTCAAGATAGACCAAGTTGTGGACCATAAAAAATCTCAGATTTAAAAGTATTCAAGTTATACAAAGTATCTTTTTGACTTCAGTGATAGAAACATAGAAAATGTCTAAAGCTGGGTATGGTGGTGCATACCTTTAATCCCAGACAGAATACAGAAGGTAGAGGCAGATTGAGCTCTGAGTTTGAGGTCAGCCTGGTCTGCATAGCAAGTTTTAGGACATTCAGGGATATATTGTGAGACCTTGTCTCAAAATAAAATCTGGAAAAAAAATTGCAAGTATTTGAAAATTTAGTAATTTCCTAGTTATTTATAAGCTAAAGAAAAATTTTAAATTAGTATTCTTAACTGAATTGAGATAAAACAAAATCTGGGATAAATGTAAATCAGTATATAAGAGGAAAGTTAGTGAAAGATGAAGTTAATTAAAAGTAATTAGTATTAAAGGGCAGGGAATTTCAGAGTTCATTAAAAGATGTATCATTTTAAACTCAATTTAATGTAGATTGTTAATCATGCAAACATTCAGTACACATGACTGAAAACCATCTGTCATTTACAGGCTGCAAACTACTTAGACATCAAAGGTTTGCTTGATGTCACATGCAAGACTGTGGCCAATATGATTAAGGGGAAAACTCCTGAGGAGATTCGTAAAACCTTCAATATCAAAAATGACTTTACTGAAGAGGAAGAGGCCCAGGTAGGTAGCACACAGCCTATTTTTGATAACATTTTAAAAGGACACTGAACCTCAGTAACATAAAAGAAAAAAAGGATGCCTATCATGAAGTCTTGGGCTAGGGCTACAGCTTATTGGTGCACTTACCTAGGATGCCTTTTAAAATGCCTTGATAGCAACCAGGTGTGATGGCACATGCCTTTGATCTCAGCACTTGGAAGGCTGAGGCAGGCTGTGAGTGAGTTTCAGGACATCCAGGGCTGAGAAAACAAAACCCAGTAACAACGAAAGTCTTGATACAGAGGGATAATGTGTACCTCCTCTTCTCACTACTTCTCCTCTGTCTCTGAATCTGAGTACTTAGAGTATACTGTTCTTTTGAAGACTTTTTTTTTTATTCATGTGTGTGAGCCTGGTGGTCAGAAGAGGGCATTGGATCCCCTGGAGTTAGAGTTACAGGTGGTTGTGGGGCAGGAATTAAATGAAAACAGCATTCTTAACCTCTGAGTTATGTCCAGACTCTTTAACAATTTATCTGTTCTTGTATTTTATGTATATGAATGCTCTGTCTTCATACAGACCAGAAGAAGGAATCTAATCCCATTACATATGGTTGTGAGCCACCATTTGGGTATTGGGGATTGAACTCAGGATCTTTGAAAAAACAGTCAAGTGCTCTTAACCGCTGAGCCATCTCAAGAAAAATGGATTTTGGGGTTCTTCATTACCAGATTATAGATGTTTTTACCTAGGACATTTGTACAGGCTATGAATGTTGGCTTTAGAAAGTGGAGCCTGATAATACAAGAGTGGATGAGTTTAGTTTGCTTAGAGTGGGACTAGAGCTCCTAGTTGTTGTATTTGCTGTTTGACAGTGGGAAACATCAAGTCTACTCTTAATTAGCCTGGTATTTTCCCAGTTTCCCACCTGCCCTTCTCACATCACAGAGACTACTGATGGTACAGTATAGGTAGTGCTTAGCCATCTCAGAAAACCACTCAAGGTACTTCCTTGTCTGTCTCTTCTAGGTACGCAAAGAGAACCAGTGGTGTGAAGAGAAGTGAAGTGCTGTGCCTGACACTGTAACACTAGAAGGGTTGTTCCAAATGCTAGTTGCACTGCTCTGTTTATAATTGTTAATATTAGAACAGTAGACAAACGCAGTCTCGTCCTCACTGCATGTGTAGTTCCAGTACAGATCTGACCTATGGCTGAGTTTCTTCTATGAGCAGAAGTTCTTTTGTTTTTGTTTTTTTCAGTATTCCTAATAAAACTGAACTTTGGGTTCTCTGTGGAAAGTGGCATTTTGGGCTTTCCCTCTTTCTGTAAAGTGATTTCTGCCTAGTTCATTGTCCAGTTAACTTCAGT
>PVIU01019756.1:0-35648 GCA_004026605.1 Ondatra zibethicus
ACCTGGCTCTATGAGACCCTCATGTACCTGTGCTGTGTGCTCATGCTTCTCATCCCTGTGACCGTCATCTCAAGCTCCTACTCATCCATCCTCCTCACAGTTCTCAGGATGAACTCGGCAGAGGGCAGGAAGAAGGCCCTCGCCACCTGCTCCTCCCACATGACTGTGGTCATCCTCTTCTATGGTGCTGCTGTCTACACCTACATGTTCCCTGCCTCCTTCCACACACCTGAGAAGGACATGGTTGTGTCTGTGTTTTACACAATACTCACCCCTCTGTTGAACCCACTGATCTACAGTCTTAGGAATAAGAATGTCACAGAGGCTCTGAAGAAGTTGTTGGGTGTTAAATCCCTCTTTCAAGAAACAGTGAAGTAATTTGGAATAAATAGCTTCTTTCCTGTGTCTCCACACATCTGTTGTTCCAGGCCTCATGCTGATGTTATCCTCATCCATTCCTCATCTATCACATCTCATTGCACAGTCATCCCTTTTGAATAATTACTTCTCTATTTGAAAATATCCTCATTGATGTCCTTCTTGTACATTCAAAATCTTTATTTGTATCCTAGCAATATTACTTTTTTTGAAGTTGATAGTGGCAGTTTAATTTTGTTGGACAATAGTCTTATTCAAAAATTTTGCCATATTGAAAATAAATGATCATGAGGTTTTCAACTGATAAAAGATAGAGTGAGCTAGGAAAAAGTTGGTTAACAAAATTAACAAGATGTGAATAGAGATAAAAGGCATATTGAATTAATTGTGTGTGTTTTCTTGATAATTTATTCATATTTAAAATTACATAAAAATAAAGAGGAAATACAGTTTTATCCTTTCATCTCCTTTATTATGACATAATAAAAATAATTGTCTAAAGAAATTTAAGTCTAGGTAGTACAAGTGTCCAGGAAGGTTTGAAATGTTCAGTGTTGCTGTATTTCCATATAAATGCATTCATCTATCCCTCAAAACCAAACACAGCTCTCGCTTCAAGGGAATGAGGTACAGCTTATGCTTGAGCCTAATGTGAGTGACCATGGCCCAGGAACATGGGCTCACGTGGACATGTTCCAAAGTTTTGTGGAAATTTACAAAGCACAAACAAGTCATAACTCTAGGCATTTTTCAACTACATCGTTGAGATATCAGGGTTTTAGTCTGTAGCAAAGTGGGAAAATCGCTGCCATGGTTCTCAGATGCCTTCTGGTGATATAGAAAGATTTTAGTTTGTGGGTGCTAGAATTCTGATAAGTCAAAAATTGCAAAAGGTTTCACATGATAGGCACAGGGATCCTGATTCAGAAAACAAAGCTGGCAATGAATGACTCCTAAGAACCCATTGACAGTTCCGGTCATTTGGCTTTGTATCTTAAGGTTCTACGCCTCCATAAGAACTCCATGGGAGTTCTAATCAGTTGGCCCATCTTGCAGGATTTTTCTTTGTTTTTTGTTTCTTTGTTTGTTGTTTGTTTTCTGTTTGGTTTGGGGTTTTTTTGTTTTGTTTTTATTTGTTTGTTAATCTTTAACATGTGTATGTCTTTGTCCTCTGGGAACTTCAGTGTGGTGTTCACCAAGAGTCACACTAGGTGCAGGAAGAGGCCAAGTGTTCTTCTATGACCTGTGGAGAGGTAGCTCATTCCCAGAAGTCAGGACAGTCAGGGCGGCAGTCTTTAGGAGAGGGAGGGAGCTGGTGCTGCCATTCTGATTTGGAACTGATTTGTTCCCACACTCTGTATCTGACACAGCATATACATGTGACATGTTACAGGAATGCTATATCTAAAGTTAAATTATTGAGAATGAACTAAAGAAATTAAAGTAGCAAATGAGACAAACAGGTTTTTTTTCATTGACGGGAACCAGAATCATCTTTCAACCAGGCTAACTGTATGTTTCCTCTCTGTCCTTTAGTTATTTTAACTCTATGAATCATTTTTATTTGATTATTAGGATATTTGAAATATTTTAATTACAGAATAATAAATTAATCTGTTTTCACTTGGCATATCTAGTTTCACAGCTATAATTTCACATCACGTGGCTAGTTCTAACCTTAAGAAAGATTGTTCTTCAGTTTCTAAGGTTTTGTAACTCTTATTTATAGGTTGTATTTTGATTTGTTGTGTTGTGGTGGCATTACACCAGACTGCAGCTTGGGGAAATAAATACAAATCCACCTTGTAGAAGAAATCAGACAGCAACATGGTATCATTTTGACTTCTTTCCTAACAGAACTGTCCTTTCCCCATGTACCAAACAAGAGTAAAGGGCTGGGAAAAGACTTTCCAATCTAATGGACCTAAGAAGCAAGCTGGTATAGCTATGATAATATCTAACAAAATAGACTCCAAATTGAAGGCAATCAAAAGAGATGAAGAAGGACATTTCATATTCATCACAGGAAAATTCCATCAAGACAATGTCTCAATTCTGAACATTTATGTCCCAAATACAAGGGCACCCTCATTTGTATAAGAAACATTACTAAAGCTTAAATCATATATTAAACCCTACACACTAATAGTAGGAGACTTTAACACCCCACTCTCACCAATGGACAGGTTTGATAGACAGAAAACTAACACTGAAATAAGGGAATTAACAAATATTATGATTCTATAGGGCTTATCAGACATCTATAGACCATTCCACACAAACACAGAAGACTATACCTTCTTCTGAGCACCTCATGGAACCTTCTCTAAAATTGATCACATATTCAGAAACAAAGCAAATCTCAACAGACACATAAAAATTGGAATAAACCCCTGTATCTTGGTGGATCACCACGGCTTAAAGTTAAGATATAACAACAACAACATAAATTCCAGGATGCTTACAATCTCATGGAAACTGAATAATGCTCAACTGAATCATCACTGGGTCAAGAAATAAATAAGGAAGGAAATCAAAGACTTCCTAGAATTCAATGAAAATGAAGGTTCAACGCACCCAAACCTATGGGACACTATGATGGCAGTACTAAGAGGAAAGCTCATGGCACGAAGTGCCAACATAAAAAAAAGTTGGAGAAACTCACCCTAGTGAATTAACATAACACCTAGTGAATTTGTTCTGAAAGCTCTAGAACAAAAAGAAACAAACTCACACAGGAGGAGTAGACACCAGGAAATGATCAATTGAGGGCTGAAATCAATAAAATAGAAGCAAAGAGAACAAGATAGACAAACTGCTATCCTAACTAACCAAAAGGCAGAGAGGGAATGTTCAAATTAACAAAATCAGAAATGAAAGGGGGGACATAACAACAAGCATCAAAGAAATCCAGGGAATTGTTAGGTCATATTTCAAAAACCTTTACTCTACAAAATCAGAAAAATCTAAAAGAAATGGACAGTTTTCTGGATAGATTCCATATACCAAATTACATTAAGACCAGATAATTTAAATAGACCTATAACCCCTAAGGAAATACAAAAAGTCATTAAAAGTCTTCCAAACAAAAAAGCCCAGGACTAGAATGCTTCAGCACACAATTCTACCAGAATTTCAAAGAAGAGCTAATTCTGATACTTCTCAAATTGCTGCACACAATAGAAACAGAAGGAATATTTTCAAACTGCTTTTATGAGGCTACAGTTACCCTGATAAACAAACCACACAAAGATGCAACAAAGAAAGAGAATTACAGACCAATCTCCCTCGTGATCATTGATGAAAATACTCAGTAAAATACTGGCAAACCAATTCCAAGAACACAGCATAAAAAAAATCATCCACCATGACCAAGCAGGCTTCATACCAGAGATGCAGGGATGGTTCAACATATGGAAATCTGTCAATGTAATCCACCACATAAACAAACTGAAAGAAAAAAAATACATGATAATCTCATTAGATGCTAAAAAAGCCTTCAACGAAATACAAAACTCCTTCATAACAAAGGCCTTGGAGAGATCAGGGATACAGGAAACATATCAAAACATAATAAAAGTAATTTAAATAAGCTACAGCCAACATCAAATTAAATGGAGAATAACTCAAAGAGAGCCCACTAAAATGAGGAACAAGACAAGGCTGTCCACTCTCTCCATATTTATTCAGTAGAGTACTTGAAATTCTAGATAGAGCAATAAGACAACAAAAGGATAAAAAGAGGATGCAACTGGAAAGGAAGAAGACATACTATCACTATTCGCAGATGATATGATAGTGTACTAAATGACTGATGTAGGATTTCCCTCTGTATGTTTTAATGCCATCGGTTAACAAAGAAGCTGCAGTCTGGTCAGTGGTGGCATACGCCTTTAATCCTAGCACTTGGGAGGCAGAGGCAGAGGCAGATGGATCTCTGTGAGTTCCAGGCCAGCCTGGTCTACAAGAGCTAGTTCCAGGACAGGCTACAGAAAAACCATGTCTTGAAAAAAACAATAAACAAACAAACAAACAAGCTGCTTTGGCCTATGGCAGGGCAGAAAACGGGTAGACAGGAAAACTAAATTGAGCGCAGGGAGAAAGATGTTGGAGTCAGGCAGATACCAGCCTGCTGCCAAGGAAACAAGGCATAAAGTAACTCCACAGCAATGCGGCAATACATAGACCAATAGAAATGGGTTAATTTAAAATGTAAGAGCTAGTTATAAATATGCCTGTGGCATAGGCCTAACAATGCTGTAATTAATATAGCTTTATGTGACTGTTTGGGTGGGTGGCTGGGAAACAAAAGCACAGGCTCCGTCTACAAATGACCCCAAAAAACACTACCTGGGAACTCCTACAGATGACAAAAACCTTCAGTAATGTGGCATCATACAAAATTAACTCAGTAGCCCTCCTATATATATAAATGATAAACAGGCTGAGAAAGAAATCAGAGAAATATCACTCTTTACAATAGCCACAAATATAATGACAATTGGGGTAACTCAAACCAAACAAGTGAAAGACCTATATGACAAAAATAAAGTCTCTAAAGAAAGAAATTGAAGAAGATATCAAAAAATGGAAGGTTCTCCCATGCTCTTGGATCAACATAATAAAAATGCCAATCTTACCAAAAGCAATCTACAGATTCAATGCAGTCCCCATCAAAATCCCAACACAATTCTTCACAGACCTTGAAAGACCAATACTTAACTTCAAATGGGAAAAAAAAAACTCAGAATAACTAAAGCAATCCTGTACGGTAAGGGAACTTCTGGAGGCATCACAATCCCTGACTTCAAACTCTACTATAGAGCTATAGTAATAAAACATCTTGGTATTGGCATAAAAACAGACATGTGAACCAATGGAATCACATCAAAGACCCTGACATTAATCCAGACACCTATGAACAGCTGATTTTTGACAAAGAAGCCAAAATAGTACAATGGAAAAAAGGAAAACAATTTAACAAATGGTGCTGGAATAACTGGATGTCAGCAAGTAGAAAACTGCAAATAGATCCATATCTATCCCCATGCACAAAACTCAACATAAATCCAGTTACATTGAACCAGATAGAAGAGAAAGTGGAAAGTAGCCTTGAATGCATTGGCACAGGAGACCAATTTCTAAATATAACACTAGTAGCACAGACACTGAGAGCAACAATCAATAAATGGGACCTCCTGAAACTGAAAAGCTACTGTAAGACAAAAGACACAGTAAATAAGACAAAACAACAGCCTACAGAATGGGAAAAGATCTTCACCAACACCACATCTGGAAAAGGACTGATCTCCAAAATATATAAAGAACTCAAGAAACTAGACATCAAAATACAAAATAATCCAATTAAAAATTGAGGTACAGAGCTAAACAGAGAATTCTCAGCAGTAGAATCTCAAAAGACCGGAAGGCATTTAAGGAATTGATCTACATCCTTAATCGTCAGGGAAATGCAAATCCAAACAATCTGAGATCAAAAATACTGAGGGCAGCTTATATGGGAGAGGATGTGGAGTCAAGGGAACACTCTTCCACTGCTGGTGGGAGTGCAAACTTGTACAGCCACTTTGGAAATCTGTATAGTAAAGTTTCTCAGAAAATTGGGAATCAGTCTACCTCAAGACCCAGCGATAACACTCCTGATAATATATGCAAAGGATACTCAATCATACCAAGGGCACTTGCTCAATAATGTTCATAATACCATTCTTTGTAATAGAACCTGGAAACAATCTAGATGCCTGTCAACTGAAGAACAGATAGAGAAAATGTGATACTATGGCAACTAAGTTATAAAAATCTTCTGGCGTAATTATGTGGTCTAGGCTTTTCAGCACGTCTTACAAGAAAGTGGTTTCTACAGATTTCCTTAGACATTGAAACTATTATCACCCGTGATGCCGACTTGTGAATCTAAGAATGTCAAGAGAAAGGATGAAATGCAAACCTCACACCCGAGATTTTGCCAGCTCTCCTTAGCTGGTGTCACCTTTTGCTGGAGCAGTGCATGGGAAAGACCAATACTCAACAGATCCATTTCTTCACCTAGGAGCCAACAGACTCACAGTAGTCAGGCAACGGAATAAGGGATGATTCAAACACCAACAGTTACCTGAGGAGTTCTTAAGTGTCCGGCACAACACACAAGAGCAGTTTCCACCCTCTCAGAGCAGCCTCTCAAGCTGCAGGCTTGGGGACCAGACCTCCAACCTCCAGGTGAACAAAGGAAATGCATCCTCATACATTTGCCAAGTGTCAACGATGTAGACTGACGTCAGGCCCATGATAAAGCGTATCTTTTGTCAACCTAATACTTAAAACCTAGGTTAAATCCACGATACACAACCCCTTCTGTCCCAAACTCCCCACTTGCAAACACTAAAGTAGTAAATCTCTGTTTCCAACCAAATTTATGCCTATGCATACCTGTGTGACTCTTGAGTCAGCTACAGAATGGGACTCCAAACCAAGAAAACAAGTATCAGACAGCCTGGCCCGCATAAGTCCGGCACACCACTCTTTAAACAGCTCTTCCGCCTTTCCCAGAAGACCAGCGTACAGGTATCAGCACTGAGCAAGCGTGAGATTGGGCTGTACTCAGAGTCTTCTTCGCTGACCCGAGGCTAAGCTCTCCCAGGAGTGGAGCTAGGGACGTTGGTTGTCAGGACTATAAAGCCAAAACTGAGCACCTGTGGTCATGTGTGGTGCCCTGAAGTGGCGTGTGTTCACATCACATGACCCTCTGTAAACGCACCCTGGTTCTGTGGGAGCCTCATAAGGAACCTGCTGCCACAGAAAGATTCCCGCTCCCATGTCTGCTCCTGTATCTGCTTTTTGCCTCCTGTGACTCAGGACCAAACCCAAACTCCCACTGCATAGCAGAGAGAAATAACTTGCTTTGAGGTCAATGCTTTGTCCTTATTTCTATTGCTGCTTGTATAGAAACCCCACCACAGACATTTCTGGTGATGGGTGTTGCTGTCCTTGTATATATGAACAGGTAGAAAGAGCCGTAAACCCAGATGAGGGTTTGCTTCTGACTTATATACAATAATTTATAATCAATTGTATATATTTAATACCTCAAAAATTAATTCGTGATCAAAGTCCTTAATGCCTTTATGAGGAAGTTCTGAATGAAAGTGATAGCCAGCGGAAGTTGCTGTTTCCAGGGAAGGTGGTGTGCTGTCTTCTGCTGTCGCGTCTTCAGTGCCCATGGTTCATACATTCTATATTTTTAGTTTCTTTGTGGTCTCAAGTCTTTCTCAGCAGCTCCCCAATTTCCAGAAGTGAGTGCAGGTAACCGCTCTGCACATTACCCCACACAGTCTTGAAAATGTTCTTTCTCCCAGAGAGATAGAAGTGTCTTCTAACACGAGTTCCTCAAGTTTAAGTTCAAGTAGATATGTTTCAAGTCTTTTAATATGATCCACAACATCGTAAACTAAAGTCTGAAGTCCAGTGA
Source organism: Ondatra zibethicus (assembly GCA_004026605.1). Taxonomy (NCBI): domain Eukaryota; kingdom Metazoa; phylum Chordata; class Mammalia; order Rodentia; family Cricetidae; genus Ondatra; species Ondatra zibethicus. The sequence continues at coordinate 7,862 of PVIU01019756.1, forward strand.
CACAGTCTTGGAAACTGGTGAACCCTGGAAACGTGATGATGCTGGTCTGTTTTACTCCTTTTTCTTTTTCTGTATATTTAATTTGTATGGTCACAGGACACTCTCACAGTAACTGGATACCCACAGGTCGATGGGGATAGTCTAGACGAAGAATACCAGATTCTCTAGGACAGCAGGCTATGTCTTCACGTTACCTTCTTTAACTTCTAAGAGTTCGCCTTTACACATGCTAAAGACACCTTCAATAGTTCTAGTAAAGATGCAAGACTATTTTCTATTCACCCCTGTGTATCCACTGTACCCTCTAAAGCACTGGAATCAAGTTCATAGACATCATTGACAAGATGAAAGAACCCGACCTGGTACTGACAGCAGCCAGAACTGAAGAACCTGCCCATCCTGGCGGGGACAGGCCCAAGGAAAGGACACAGAAATTCCTTCTCGATAAATTGCTTCCCCGTCTCCACGGGCACGTCTAGCTGTTGGAGGAGCACACGAAGAGTGTCAAACTGGGAGGGTATACTATTCTCCAAGGTCTTCTTGGAGTTCTTTGGCTCCACAAGGTGAATAAGCCTCCTCCTGTGCCAAGGTGAAGGGTTATTTCTGTTTTCCAGTTCTCTGTAAACCGATTGCCTTGAGAAGCTGACCACAGTGAAGATCTTTGTGTTTCTCCAACAGTTTTCAGCTTGCTGAATTGTCATTTTGTTATTCCCATTATCCAGATAATCTGCAAGAAAGACCACGGCCTCCCTGGGAGTGGCTGTCACCCACACATGCCACATCAGGAAGGAGCTTCACTGGCCTTAGCCTATGCAAAGCCAAGATTGCAGCCTAGGGACTCCCGCAGCCTGCCCCCTCGCCTCCCTACATCAAGGGCCCCCAGTGGCCCTCCTGGGCCTTTGCTCTCAGGGAAGGGAAGACCTCAGGCTTGCTGTGCTGGCCAGCAGGCTAGCTCCAGGTACTTCAACAGAAGGAATGCACAGGACAGTTAGGAAGCAGGAACTGTGCAAACATGTGCTCCTGTTCATGATGTCACCACGGGTGACAGTGGACTGCATTCTCCAACTGGAGCACAGAGAGCCACTGAATGGGAAAAGATAAGGCCCAACATGATGCCTGGATTAAATCCATCTCATCAATTAGTTTGGTTCCCAGCACTCATGTTGGGCAGCTCACAACAATCTGAAAATCAAGTTCCAGAGGCTCTGATTACCTTTGCTGACCTCTGTTGACATGGCACTCACATGCACATGCACACACACACACAATTACACCCCACACATACAAATATAACCTCATAGGACACACTCATAAACATACTGGCACATAAACATACAAACACACGCTCACACACAGACACACCATATACTCACATACAAATATATATATACACACACAAACATAAAAACACAGATACATACAGAAACACAAAAACATGCATAAGTATACACACAAACACAGACACAGACCACATAGTTCCCCCCTTTTTGTTTTAAAAGCATGAGAGCCCCTGTCTTTGGACTCCCCCAGATAGAGACTCTTACCCGTCTATGGGAGGCCTTAATCCCTGTCTTAGGTGAGCTCTCTATACCAGGACAGTTGCCCGTCATAGGGATCCCTCATGACTTCTGCAGCATCTGCAGCCAAACTTGGGGTGCTTCCTGATTACCAGAAGACAGCCTGAGCAACACTTTTTGAGTGACAGTGTGCTGTATGTGGGATTGCCACATAAAGCAGCAGAGAATCCAAAAACAGATAACCCCAATAGCAATATCAGCGCAAGAGAGAGCATTCCAGACAATCGCTGTACCCAGCCCCCAAGCTGCGCCATGGCATTCCACTGACTGGATCCAGACATAGCAGGGACCTGTGTGCTATTAATACAAACAATATGATGAGCTGTGTGCAGGGTAAAATTCAAAAAGGGGAAATTCCAAGGGCCATCCAAACATGCATTCAACCATATAACATTGGCATGTGTAATGTACAAGACATTTGTTGCAGGAGCCAAAGGGAATCCACCCACTCCTTCAAAAGTGCAGTCCGTCAATCCAAATTCAAAAGTCCAAGTCAAATATGAGAGTCCAGAGCACTCCGTGTCTGCAGGGACTCGCTAACCCTTCCAGACAGCTGATCCACTGTCTCTGCAGTCACAGCTGTCTCTGAAATGGCAACTCCAGCAACCGTAGCAGCAGTGGCAGCGACAGCAATAGCCGCTGTCAATAAAGGATGATCTCCTGACATTCTTGAGACACCAGCACTGGCAGAGGAATCACAGCAGGCACTCGAATGATCAAGGCTCCATCAGAAGCGTCCCAGGAATTACTCAGCTTGCAGATCCTGGAAGAACAATTAAGAATATCGCCCTCCAAAGGTCCATTCCATAATACAAAGAAAAATGGGGCAGGAACGCAAACAGAGGATCGAATAGTCATATTGCGTCCAGCAGGATAACAAATCAGGCTCTTGAGTGATACATTCTCCCCACATAACTGTGGGGTGGAGATTAAAATCTCTATCAGCATCCCAACACCAAGGAGCAGGCTTGGAACCATAAGTCAAATCCTCTTTCAGGATGAGATGCAGTATATTTATAAATCCTATCACCCTACTATGAGTATGATTATTAGTAATAAACATCCATGATGAATGGAGGACTCCTTCACCAATGACAGGTCAGCAAAAAGTGAGGGAAAGGGGGGCTATTTTTACTAACTGGCATTAAAAGTTGGGGGTTTCTCACCAGACTCCCCATCACCTGTGATTCTGTTGTTGTTACCAGAGAAATCACCTGAAGCAGAAGGAGCTTCGTGGTCTTTATCCTGGGTCATCGGCCTTACACACCGCTCTGGCACCCAAACTGGTTTATCAACTCCTGAAGGAAAAACACATACAGCCCCCCCTCACCTTTGCCAACAAGGGGGTTGGATCCATCCATGTTCCTGTTTGCAGATCTCTCCAATGAACCCATCCTAGGCTCTGAGCCCTAACTTGTGTATGGTGCTCCATAGGCAAGCGCCCTTAGTCAAAACATTTACAATTGAGTTGCTGGGGAGAATACGAACTCCCCCTTTTTTATTTTTTGAAAATATTGCTTGAGGGTCTGATTGGCTCTTTCCACAATTGCTTGACCCATTGGGTTATATGGGATGCCTATTTTATGGGAAATTTCATAGAATGAACAAAAGGATAAAAAAATTTTTGCTGATATATGCTGAGCCATTATCTGTCTTAATAACCTCAGGTTTGCCCATATAGGCAAAAGCAGATAGGCAGTGTGCAATGGCATCTTTTTCTCATTCTCCTGAATGCAAGGATGCAAAAATTACTCTTGAAAATGTGTCTACTGATACATGGACAAACTTAAAGTTTTTTGTTTCTTTTTTTTACAGTCTGATGACAGCGGCAATCACCTGACCCTGAATGAAGTGCCCATCAATATCCTAGCAGATCCGGATGTATTCATTTAAGCTTTTTGTCTTATGTAGCCGCAAGGCTTACTTACAGTATTTATTTGCATTCTCAAAAGCCAGCTCTTAACTGTGGGCATAGCTGTGGTCACATCACCAAACAATCTCCCTGCCAACTGCAATAGCCTATCCACATAGTCCTGACATGGTTCTGAAGGCCCTTGTAAAACTTTTGACAGCTGATCCCCCGCGGCCTTGTTTGGCAGGGTTTTCCAAGCTTTGGTAACCACAGCCGCCATTTGGAGATATACGGCAGGATCGAGCACAGTTTGATTGGCCAAGTCAGCATAAGCTCCTGCTCCAGTTAGCATGTCTAGATTGCGCTGTGCCTGTCCCGCTTGAGCATTTAACCTAGCCGTTTGTAAACAATTTTCTTGATATTCTCCCCTCCACAATAAGTAATCTCCTCCTGATAGTACCGCACAGCATAGCTGCTGCCAATCACTAGGTATAAGATTCAACGCCACAAAAGACTCTACTATGGCAAGAGTAAAGGGGGCCTGAGTGCCATATGCCACTATGGCCTCTTTTAATTGCTTCATCTCCTTAAAGTTTAAGGGTGCATGTTGTCTCAGCACCTGTCCTGGATTGTTCAGATCAGGTACCTCTATGACTGGAGCAACTGTGTGCCAAGGCTGAAAGCAGACACCTGCTCTTCTTCCTGAGCCGTTTTCGGCCTCCCACTCATCTGTCAGTCCCCAGCGTGACTCCCTTCTTCCCCAATCCTCATTATAAGCAGGTGGGGCTGATGGCACACATAAGGAATCCTTCGCCTTACAGCGCTTCAGCCTTTACTGAAGTACCTTAATTTCCTGCATTAGCTGTTCTTCCTCAACAGATAAACTATCCTCTGTACTAGAGCTGAGGCTGTCTTCCCCATTTTCTGACTCAGAGGTTATCATTATCTGGTATTGAGCCTGAAAGCACGCAGACTTCGGGGCTAGCCTTAGTCCTGCACCAGATTCCAAAGTTCACCCCGATACCCCTGACATTTCCTTTCCATCCCTATGCAACTCCTCTGCCGATCCTATGGACCGACGAGTCTCCTCCTCCTGTATTTCTTCAAGTATTTCTTTAGCCATGACTACCACCGGCCTCACTTTCACTTTATCAGTAAGCAGGGCATCGCAGACCAGGTGCCATAGCAAAAACGTAGATATAGGGAAGCTCTCGGCACCCTCCTTTTGCAGCTGTTTCTGCAAATCTCTTTTTACCTGTTTCCAATCGGAGACGTTCAAACCTCCACCTGTCAAAAACCATGGGCTTGCTGCAGCTCCATTCTTAAGAAAATCCTCAGTTCTCTGTTTCACCGCAGTTCCTGCTCTAACAACTTAGATATTTCATATATCAGTTCTCTCTTCCTGCTCATGGATCCCATTTTTACCCCAATCCGTCCTTGCCAGCCTAGGACGACCCGTCTGCTACCCCTTTTTTCTCAGATCTCAGTGAGACCTCCACTTTGCCGCTCCAGCATGGCAACTATAGTTCTGAGCAAGGGACATCGGGATTGACACACAACACACTTCAGGTTCTGCAGACGAGCCTTTATTTCACTTTCTCACATAGTATATATAGGCCTCAGCAGGGGAGGCCAAGCCATAAAAAGCAGGAAGCTCATCACTGCAACTCACATGTCTTAGGGGTAAACATCCTTAGAAACATTGCTGAAAACAACAGATTGTTCCTGTTTTTGTTCCTGTTTTCAACCAACCAGAAGAGTGCAAAAACAGATCATGTGGGGGTGCGAAAGCCTGTCCTCAAGGGACCCAACACATAGTCATATACACAAAGAGACACACACTTATAAACACACTACACATTCACACACATACATACCACATAGTCATATACACAAAGAAACACACAAATTCTTACACACACACATGGTCATACTTCACACACACACACACACACACACAGAGAAAAACAGAAACATACACAAAACATACATAAACACACATAAATGCCCACACACAAAAAGAACATACTACATACACATACACAATAAACACACTCATATACACACACATACAAATATACACACAAACATACTAACACATACAGACATGCACAAACACATCTTTGTATATACACACAAATAGATGCATACAAACATACACACAAATACACACGTGAACGCGTGTGCGAACACACATACCCTTAAAAATAAAATCTTTGTTTTAAGGCACAGGAAAATGGTGCAATTACTGAACTCTAGCAAATGTCACAAGAGTAATAACAGTTCTCCACTGTTCCAAATGTTACAGAAGGGGAACACTTCCCAAACCTCACAAGAAGCTGATAATATTTTGATACACACAGCAAATAACCACCCAACAAAAACCATGAAACAACCTCTAAGATAAACATCTGTGATACCAACCAATCAGAATACTGGCAAATGATATTTAATATCTCATTAAAAACTTTGCACACCATGACAAAGTGGGACACAACTCATGAACTCCAGCTGATTCAGTACACATAAAAAGGAAGGCCTGAAACCCCTACCATTGTGTTAATATACATGGTAAATCCAATTCACTGAGTCAGCATCTGCTTCTGATAAAATGTTTCAGCAAACTAAAGGCAGAAAGTCCGTATTACTGCACAGTAAAAGTCCTTGATGACAGACAGAAACCATGATACTATCAGGTACATAAGCATCTTACAGTAACACCAGCATGAGACCTAGAACAACAGATGTATACAGACAGGAAAATGAAATTAAAGAAACACTTCTAAAGCTCAAATCATACATACACACACTAATAGTAGGAGACTTCAACACTCCCCTCTCACCACTGTACAGGTCAGTCAGACAGAAAATGAACAGAGAAATAAGGGAACTAACAGAGGTTATGACTCAAATGGACTTAACAGACATCTATAGAATATTACATCCAAACAGAAAAGAATACACCTTCTTCTCAGCACCTCATGGAACCTTCTCAAAAATTGACCACATACTCAGTAACAAAACAAACCTCAACAAATACAAAAAAAATTGGAATAGCCCAATGTACCTTATCAGATCACCATGATTTAAAACTAGAAGTCAACAGCAATACTAATTTCAGAAAACCCACAAACACATGGAAATTAAACAATGCTCACCTGGATCATCAATGGGTCAAGGAAGAAATAAGGGGAGAAATTAAAGACTTCCTAAAATTCAATGAAAATGACCACACAACATACTAAGCTAAGTCAGCTTTTTCCTTGTTCTTAGAGCAAGGCCACTGTTCCTGAGTTAGGCATCTTTATCAGCCTGTACCAGGTGGCTGGCTGGGCTGAGCTAAGTGACCTTGTGCTCAGAATCTCCTGGGTGGGAGAGGGGAAGGCCACTATCTTCCTGGGAAAACATTCTGCTAGGAAATTTCTTCTTGCCCCTTTGAGAATAAGGGGTTAGAGTCCTACAGTATCACATGTACTCACTCATAAGTGGTTTTTAAACAAAAAGCAAAGAAAACCATCCCACAAATCACAATCCCAAAGAACCTGGACAACAATGAGGACACTAGGTGTGACTTTTGGCCAGCTTAAGGTAATATAAATATTCACATTTTCATCTAAGCCACTTGTACTTGCATGTTGTTCTGTAATCTTCAGGTCATTATTCAAAACAGCAAATTTTAAACTGGCAGCAGCTCCAATGGCCATGGCTTCTGACTGACAGCAGAACACAGGGATGTGTGGCAGTGAGAGGCACATGGGGAGGGAGGCCTCAGGGACAATCTGTGACATACTAGGAAGGGGAGTTGTGTATGGGGGTGTGAGTGTTACAGCTCTGGAGCTGCAAACATAGCCTGACTTATCAGGAAGCCAGGCTATACTTAGAACCACAGTAGGACAGCTCTGGAGGCTGGAGCTCCAATAGGGCAGCTCAGTCCTGGAGGGGAAGGCATCCTGAATTGTCAGAAGCCAGCCTACCTTAGCTGGGGTACAGTGGGGAATGGTCTCCCTGCAGGATATAGCAATCCCACCCTCTCCTAGAGAGCCGCTACAGCTGAACTCTATTCTGTTTCCCTAAGGGAGCATCCTAGCAGAGCTCTCAGCCTTTTCTTTCTTCTGCCACTCAAGATGTGACTTTTGCTAACACTCTGCTAAAGGGGAAGCCAGTGCAGACATGTAGCAATCTCCTCCAGCTCCTACGAAAAGTTGTTACTCTTTCTGCTCAGCCTTGTTTACTCCTGTCCCCCCAAAAGGAAGCATCTCAGCGAGGTTTTTCAGATCAGTTCCCTAAGGGAACTCCCAACCAGTTTCTTCTATTCTGTGCTGGGGAATGAAGATCGTCACCCAAGACTCTTTAGAGAAAGAGATTTATTTGGGAAGGAGGAGGCCAGGAGAGGGATGCCTCTGATGGGGGTAAAAGACAGCCTCCTATTAAACAGGCAGAGAGGATTATATAGGGTTTCTTAGGGCCAGAGTTTTTCCAGGGAGAAGAGAGATTGGTCAGTTTTCCCTGCTCAAGGATTGGTTAGTTTGATAGGTCAGGAGAAGACATGGCTCTCATTTCAGGGTCAAACTGTACTTCTTTCACTGATCATTTTTAACCTTTTGGCTCTTATCTTAGGGCCAGGGCATATTTCTTTTACTGGCTCTGATTTTAGAGACAAAGTGTGTTTCTTTGATATTGCTTTCAAAGTCGGGGCATGTTTCTTTGGTTCTGGGTTCTGAGCTAAGTGTGTTTCTTTCCGTGGCTCAGGTCTCAGATCCAGGGTGTGTTTCTTTCACTGGCTCTGGGTTCAGATTCAGGGTACTCAGAGATTGGATGGTTTCCTGCTAAGAGATTGGTTGATTTCCCTGCTTCAGTTGGCCATTTACTCAAAAGTTGAATTCCAAGCTTTTGACTCCACACCTATAAAAGATAACATGTCACAAAAACTTCTGGCAGTTTATATGAGCACATATACACACACACACTCGCAGATGGGTAGAGAGGGAATAGAATTCTGTAGAGTGAACAAGCACCTGCACGTACAATAACTGACTCACACTGGACCAGAATCCTATGTATGATAGTGATTTCCAGGCTATTGCTAACACTGGCTATGGCTTTGCCCTTTTACAAAGCTGAAGGGTAGATGAGGTTTTGGCAGAGGTTCAATCACCATCCCTGGCTCGCTTAGTTACATCCTTCTTTAAAGACCCACAGGGGAGTTATTAATGATTCTTTATCCAGGAATGAACAGGGTCCAGCCAGGATGACATCACTTGCCTCCTGCTCTTTGTGCACTTAACCAGCTGCTGTCCCTTGGCCCATATGACCCAGGCTGAGCTGCATCTGATGGTGAGTCCACCCGACAGCAGAGAATGCGCAGCACGGAGTGGACTCTGCACCGTCTGTTCCTCCTTCAAGGGGTTTGTTTCGTCATTTATACCTTATTTTTTGTGTGGAGGGGGAAAGATATGCCTTCTTTTCTCTCTCTTTTGGTGTTTTGAGATAGGGTTTCTCTGTGCAGCCTTGGCCATCCAGAACTTGCTTTGTAGAAGAGGCTGGGTTGAACTGTGAGATCTATATGCTTCTGATACCCCAGTGCTGGTATTAAAGATGTACAATGCCTCACCCAGCTTCTTCCTAAAGCTTCCTTTACTGAGATTTTGTTTCTAAATTAAGAGTAATAAAATATGTATTATACACACACACACACACACACACACAGAAACGTCTTGCCTTGATTTCATTGCTGATCCCTCTGCCCCAGTCTCACAAGAGCTAGGGTTATAGTAGGCATCTGTCAGGACACCCACCCTTCCTTCCGTATTTTTAGTGTTCATATGACAATACATTGGGAGGTTTTCAGATTTTGTCTTTTGTGGTTTATTTAACTTCAAGTGTGGGAAATATTTGAGGGTCACAATAATGCCAGAATAATTGTCTTAATCTTATTCATGCTGCATCACACGAAGCAGACTGTGAGTGATCTAAACAGAAACTACATTCCTGGGAAAATAGTGTTTCCCATAGAACCAGGTAGGTACCAATCTGTACCCATCCATAGTTGAAACACTCACACTGTGTGCTATCGTGTGATGTGAGGCAGATGCTGAGACCCTGAGCTTCTCCACTGTAAGGGAAGGAAACACGGTGACTCCTACAGAAGCACAGGGAGGATCAGGGATGCTGCTGGCTTGGGATGATGCTTTGTCATTTCTCTGCCTTCACTGTTAGTAACACCCAGTGTTAACAGTGCACCAAGCTATTCACATGAAATCAAACAGCACAGCATGTGTAAGGACAAGCAAGCTGCTGGTCCCATGCTGTGTGTAGACAGCAGTTTCCTGTCACATGTTCTCTGGGTGCCTTGTTGTCATTGTCCCCCAATCAACAGAGTGCACTGCCTTCCAAAACACCTCCTGTGCCTCCCCTGCCTCTTGACCTCCACTCACCCAGAAAACATGGCTCAGGGATTCTCACAAACTGTGGCACCCTCCCCAGTGCTTTTCCACTGTGTCTATTAATATAAATTAAGTCAGCATGAACCTTAATGTGAACACTGGCAAGCATCAGTTTTAAATTGATGTAAGTACCCTTTCACAAATAGCCTTCCTAAAATAGACACCTGTCATGTATCTTCATATCCCTCAGTCTATTTGTCTGTCTTTATCTCTGTCCATCTATTCCCACAGGTCTCAAGTTTGTCTGACTTTTATATGAAGGTATCAAGGGCCTGGCCATGTTCTCTGCTCCATCAGCAGCTTGGGAGAACATGACCCTTTAAGGACTTCAGTTTCAGGTGGGTTTTTATGTTTTGTTTTTAGAATCTTGACCTAGATGTAAAAGATTCCTGAGACTTGTGATTGGTGTCTCACCATCCCCTCCCGTGTAACTATTGTTAACATCTCAGAAAGAGATTTCATTTCCTACCTATTGCTTAGAGCTATCAAAATTCAGTACCTACTAGTTCAGAAATAAAACCTTTAAAAAATCTCCTCTCTTTGAGAAGTACATGTGGAAGAGGTGTTCACTGAGCCTTGTCAGAAAGGCTGTGTATGTTCTTTCTGCTGCTATTTCTCACTATGGTGCACCTATTTAAACCTTCAAATTTAATTCATATATATACTACCTTACCAGCACAGGTGGACACTGACCTTGTTTAATGCAATCATGATTACTGTTTCCTTAAATACATACATACGTGCACGCGCGCGCGCGCGCACACACACACACACACACACACACACACACACACACATTTGCATCAAGCCCAGAGGCAGGCTGTGAGCATGGAGCAGAGCGAATGGTGAACCACATTCAGGGACTTCTCAGGACTGTGTTCTCTCTTCTTCTCAGACTCCATGAAGAAGTGGATGATGATCCATAGGGATGCTATGGCCACACCCTGGCCTGGTAACCAGCAGTGACTGAGGCTGAGGCTTACAGACAGTAGTGGAACTTGTGAGGAGATGAACTTGGAGAAGCAGAGGTCAGGGAAAGGTGAGACTTCCCATCATCTCAGTCTAAGCAGCACTAGATGAACAAGCATGTTCTTATTTTTTTAAAAAAAATAGTTTTTATTTGCATTTTATGAACATTGGTGTTCTGCCTACATGCAGTAAGTCTGTGTGAGGGTGTCAGATCCCCTGGAACAGCAATTATAGACAGTTGTGAGCTGCTGCAGTGTAGGTGCTGGGACTTGAACCCATGTCCTCTGAAAGAGCAGCCAGCTCTCTCAACCACTGAACCATCTCTCCAGCCCCAGCAAGCATGTTCTGTGTATTGTTGTATATATATTTTCATATGGCTAGCTTTGTATGAATGTATATTTAAATAACCATTTACATACCAAACAAACATATGTAAGAAACCTCATATTCAATTTTAAATGAAGTGTATGAGCTTTTCAATTAAGATTTCTTACCATGTTATTTTAAAAATCACGTTCTTCAATGAATATGAAAGGGGAGACTGCATCATAATGTGTTAACATTAAAAGCAAATCTAAAGTTGTTCTTGAAAATAACTTTATTTGTTTATTCATCAACATTCTTAATAATATGTTTGCTTATTTTATTTGACTTTCATTGTTTTTTGTTTGTTTGTTTTGGTCAGTAATTCACTATTTTTGTTACTAGTAAATAAAATTATCCTGCAAAATCAATAACTTTTTGATAGAGGACATTACTTTTCATCAGGAAAGACCATGACCATGAGTTGTTGTATCTCTAGTCTGACTTGTGATGGCTCTAACCACAGAAGTGAATTCATGCTTTTCTAAATTGCTTATCATAGGTAGATTATCATTCTCAGATCTACTGGCCCAGGGAATTTTCTCAGCCTACTAGGCCTGTGCACACATCAGTAAGCAGCAACTAACCCCAAACCATTGCTGGTTGCCAAAGAGACACCCATTAACATCATCACCTGGATGAGCAACTACACTGGACAGTCAGATTTCATCCTGGTGGGATTCTTCAGTCAATCCAAACACCCGACTCTGCTTGCTGTGGTCACATTTGTGGTTTTCCTGATGGCCTTGTCTGGCAATTCCCTCCTGATCCTCCTGGTACTCTCTGACACCCGCCTCCACACACCCATGTACTTTTTCATCAGCCAGTTGTCCCTCATGGACATGATGTACATTTCTGTCACTGTGCCCAAGATGCTCATGGACCAGGTCCTGGGAAGCCACAGGATCTCAGCTGCTGCCTGTGGGGTGCAGATGTTCCTATACCTGACACTAGGAGGTTCAGAATATTTCCTCCTGGCTGCAATGTCTTATGACCGCTATGTGGCCATCTGCTATCCACTCCGTTATCCTGTCCTCATGAACCGCTGGGTGTGCCTCCTCCTGATGTCTGCCTGCTGGTTCCTGGGATCCTTGGATGGTCTCATGCTCACCCCTGTCACCATGACCTTCCCATTCTGTGGATCCAGGGAAATCCATCACTTCTTCTGTGAGGTCCCAGCTGTGACTAAGCTCTCCTGCTCAGACACCTGGCTCTATGAGACCCTCATGTACCTGTGCTGTGTGCTCATGCTTCTCATCCCTGTGACCGTCATCTCAAGCTCCTACTCATCCATCCTCCTCACAGTTCTCAGGATGAACTCGGCAGAGGGCAGGAAGAAGGTCCTCGCCACCTGCTCCTCCCACATGACTGTGGTCATCCTCTTCTATGGCGCTGCTGTATATACCTACATGCTCCCTGCCTCCTTCCACACCCCTGAGAAGGACATGGTTGTGTCTGTGTTTTACACGATACTCACCCCTCTGTTGAACCCACTGATCTATAGTCTGAGGAATAAGAATGTCACAGAGGCTCTGCAGAAGTTGTTGGGTGTTAAACCCCCCTTTCAAGAAACAGTAAAGTAATTTGGAATGAATAGCTTCTTTCCTGTGTCTCCACACATCTGTTGTTCCAGGTCTCATGCTGATGTTATCCTCATCCATTCCTCATCTATCACGTCTCATTGCACAGTCATCCTTTTGGAAGAATTATTTCTCTGTATGAAAATTTCCCCATTGATATCTTTCTTGTACAGTCAAAATCTTTATTTGTAGTCTATCAATATTACATTTTTTGAAGTTGATAGTGACTGTTTAATTTTGTTGGACAATAGTCTTATTAAAAATTTATGCCATATTGAGAAATGAATGATCATGAGATGTTCAACTGATAAAAGACAGAGTGAGTTAGAAAAAAAGGTGGCTAACAAAGTCAACAAGATGTAAATGGAGATAAATTGCATTTTGAATTAATTTTCTGTGTTTTCTTGATAATTTATGTATATTTTAAAATAGATAAAAGTAAAAAGCAAAATATAGTTTTATCCTTTTATCTCCTTTATTATGACATAATAAAAATAGTGGTCCGAAGAAATTTAAGTCTAGGTAGTACAAGTATCCAGGAGGGTTTCAAATGTTTGGCACGGCTGTATTTGCACAAAGACACACTCATGTATCCCTCAAAACCAAACACAGCTCTCACTTCAAGGGAGTGAGGTACAGCTTATTCTTGAGCCTAATGTGAGTGACCATGGCCCAGGAACATGGACTCAGGTGGACATGTTCCGAAGTTTCATGGAAAGTTACAAAGCACAAACAAGCCATAAGTCATAACTATAGGCATTTTTCAACTACACCCTGGAGACATCAGAGGTTCAGGTTATAGCAAAGTGGGGAAATCTCTGCCATGGTTCTCAGATGCCTTCAGGTGACATGGAAAGTTTTTGGTTTGTGGGTGCTAGAATTTTGATAAGTCAGTACATTGCATAAGGTTTCACATGATAGGCACAGACAGGATGCTGGCTCAGAAACTAAAGCTGGCAATGAATGACTCCTGAGGGCCCATCTACAGGCAGGGTCATTTGGCTTTGTATCTTAAGGTTCTAACTCTCATTCAGAACTCCACGGGAGTTCTAACCAGTTGGACCATCTTGCAGAATTTTTGTTTTTCGTTTGTTGGTTGGTTGATTGTTTTCTTATTGTTTGTTTTTTAATGTTGTTGTTGTTGTTGTTTTAGGAGTGGTTTTTAACCTTTAGCAGGCATATGGCTTTGTCCTCTGCGAACTTCAATGTCGTGTTCACCAAGTGCCACATTCCATGCAGAAAGAGTTCAAGTGCTATTTATATCCCATGGTAGGAAGCTCATTCCCAGAAGTCAGAACAATCAGGGCGGCAGTCTTTAGGAGACAGAGGGAGCTGGTGCTGCCATTCTGATTTGGGACTGATTTGTTCCCGTGCTCTGTATTGGACACAGTATTTACATGTGACATGTTCAAGAATGTTAATGTTATACCTGAAGTTAAATTATCAAGAATGAAGTAAAGAATGTAAAGGGGCAAGCGAGAGAAACAGGTTTCTTCATTGATGAAAACTAGAATCAATTTGAACCAGGCTACCTGTATGCCCTTTAGTTATTTGTACTCTTTGCCCTTTAGTTATTTGTACTCTATGAATTATTTTATTTGGTGATTAGAATATTTGAAATATTTTCATTGCAGAATAATAAATTAATCTGCTTTCATTTGGCCTGTCTTGTTTCATAGCTGCAATTTCATATTGAGTGGCTAGTTCTAACTTTAAGAAAGATTGTTCTTCAGTTTCTAAACTTTTGTAACTCTTATTTATAGGTAATATTTTGATTTGTTGTGTTGTGGCGGCCTTACACCAGACTGTAACTTGGGAAAATAAATACAAATCCACCCAGTAGAAGAAATCAGACAGCAACATGGTATCATTTTGACTTCCATCCTAACAGAACTGTCCTTTCCCCATGTACCAAATAGTATTGGGGATAAGAATGAAAAGAAGAAGCCAAATTCATGAGAAGTAGGAAACCTACAGGTTACTGTAGACATTACTAAATCATTTATGTCACAATCAGAAAGGGAAATGCTGGTTTTAAAATGATGCCCTCTTCCTCTGTCATTCTCCCCATCTCCAGAACCAGTCATCGTCTCAAGGTCTTTTCTCACAGCAAAGCTCACTTTTGAAGGGTAAGTACATGGTGGCTCCTGTCCTGAACTAGCCACTGCCACTCCTTTCTTATATCTAACAATTTCTCCTAAAAATATCATCAATTCCACAGCCGCACACCATCCTGGGTCCATCCCTCGCATGTCTTGCCGTGGAAGCCGGAAGAGTCCAGTAGATGGAGGATAGTGTGAGTCCATCAAGAAATTCTAGTGAACTCTCATTAGATATCTAAAAAATATCATCTGTTCTAGCTATTCTTGATCTCTATCTAGGTCTTGTGATGATAATAGTGCCCGGCATGCACTTTGGGGCTGTTTAAGGTAGGTCAGAGGCCCCATTCAGCGAAGAAGACAACCCTGTCATTGCCCCAATTTCATCTCATCTGTGGATGTTATCAAAAGCTAACTGAGAAAGATACCTGATGCTAACTTCTGGTAGCCACATGTACAAGAACACATGGACACATGCAGCTAGACATGCATGTGTACTCACACATATGTAAACCCACAATATGTAAACACACATACAAGCACACACAAACAAGAACAGAATTAAAATAGATCTACCATGTGACCACTTCTCCCTATTTACCTGCAGGCCTCTGTGTCAGCACAGCACAGAGATATGTATACATCAATGTTCAGCACAGTTCTGTTCATAGTAGCTTCGTTATGGAACCAACCTAGGTGTCCAGAAACAGGGCAATGGATAATATAGAAAATAGGGTCTACACACACCATGTAATTTTTAAGCAACAAATAAGAGCAAAATTATGTGCTGTTTGAAAATATTGCATGGATAGCATGCCATCTAAATGGCTGTAGCTTCAAAATGGAGAAATATATGCTCTTTATGAATAGGCTTCTCTCTGTTCTACATGTGTACCTAAGCTTTATAGGGTTTGAATTTTGCTAACTAGATTTTCAACATGAAAATAAAGTCAACATGAAAGTTAAACACTAAAAGCTTTAGTAAAATGTGATTTTGTAATAATTTCAATAACTGTTACTAAATCATATTAACCTGTGGTCTCAGATGCAAGTTAAATTCCCAAATTGAAGTGGGGTATGTACCTTTAAACTCAAATTTTCTTTAAAAGACCAAAGCAAAAAATGAAAATAAATCTAGATTTATCGTTACAAAATAAAAATACCAAACATTTAATTCATCTTTTAAAAATCAAAGGACAATAAGAATTATGAAAATATATTATCATAAATACATAACTAAAGTTAATATGTGTATGTGAAATAGTTTTATAAATAAATATAAGAAATGAAAATAATGTTAAGACACAGAAAAGACCCTAAAAAGGATAATCATTACAGACAGATCAAAAGTTACAGATACACACCTGAAGCAGGAGGAATGATAGCTAAACAAGCAATGCTACAACTTCCCCTGATGCTACAGAAATGGTATTTTAACTTACTTTCTCAGTTATATGAAATCACACAAAAACAATTTAGCACTGAGCTTAGAATGTTGCATATGAAAGTCCAGGTCTGGTGGTGCCTGGCTTTAATCCCAGCACTGAAGAGGCAGAGGAAAGTGGATCTCTGAGTTTGAGACCAGCCTGGTCTGCATAGGGACTTCCAGGGCTACACAGAAAGGTTTGATTTAAAAAAACAAAAACCAAAGCAAGAAAGAATAATATTAAATTTGAGCAATTTTCTTTCTTTCTTAGTTAAAAATGTTCATACAAGTAATACTGTCTGATGACCATACCCCTTCCCCTCCTGTTAGTCCCCTTTGTCCCCTGAACAGTTTCACTTCTACCTATGAGCAATCTATACACACATGATGTCTTGTGTCTGTCTACAATTCCGGAACCACAAATTATATGGGATATGTGTGTATCTGAAACTGGCTTAATTCACTTAATATGATTATCTCTAGCTGAGTCCATTTGTTCTGCAAGTAACCTAACTTTGTTCTTATTTATGGCTGAAATAAAATCCCATTGCTCATCCACTGTCTTTCTTTACCCATCCATCCCTCTGTTGTTGGGTAGCTGGGTTGACCCCATAACTGCTTAGTCTTTGTGGCTAACACTACAATAGACATGAACTGCACACCACTCTATGACTAGTAGTTAGCTCTTCAGGCAATAGTGAAAATGACATAGTTGATCATCTGGTGAAACAATTTTTAGTTGTATTCATTATATTGTGTGTGTGTGTATGTGTTTGCATGTGTTGAGGTGCACATGTATATGGGTACATGTGTAGGTGTGTGATTATTCATTTAGAGTCCATAAATGCATAAGTTGACATAGGTGTCTTTGTCAGTTGCTCACCCCTTATATATGGATGCTCGGTCCTTCACTTGAACCTAGAGCTTGATGATTGAGCTAGTCTAACGAACCGCCTTGTTCCTGGACCTTTCTCTATCTCCTGGGCACTAGGATTACAGGGGGGCACCATGTTGTTGTAGTCGGAATGTGAAATGTCCCTGATAGTCTATGTGGTTTGATAGCTTGGCTTTACTGCCTATGTGAATGCTTTCCAGATGGCTGATGCAATGTGACAGGCCAGCCCCATGTTCTGGCCACCATGATGTCCCTGCTGTGACGGAATTTATCCACTCTGGAACTGTGAGCCAAAGCAAACCCTTTTTGGCATAGGTTTCATTTGTCAGAGTACCATATAGAAACAGGGGAAAAAACTAAGACTCTGCCCACCAGGCATTTACACAGTGTTAGCACCCAGATGAACCCAGCTGCACCCTTTGAGGACCTGACAGAGTGTGTCATGCCCTGTAGTAGTACCCTGCCTCTTTAGAAAAGCGAAACTCACCAGGCGGTGGTGGCACATGTCTTTAATCCCAGCACTTGGGAGACAGAGGCAGACCGATCTCTATGAGTTTGAAGCCAGCCTGGTCTACAAAAACTAGTTTCAGGACAGAGAAACCTTGTCTCGAAAAACCAAAAAAAAAAAAAAAGAAAGAGAGAGAAAAAAGAAAGAAACTGCCTACTTCACTCATTATTATTTACTATTATTATTCCCCTTTCTCTCTCTGCATCTCTGTGTGTCTCTCTCTTCTGCTTCTCATACCCCCAGGAGTGGGTCTCTTCCCTCTGCTTCCCCCTTCTCTCAATAAACTCCCCACTTGATCTCTGTATGCTGTGTCTCTCACCCACTGCGTGGACTCTCATCCACCAAGGCCCCTCTCCCGCAGAAGCATTACATTGGTGCATGAGTCTCAGCTCTCCTGGCAGTTCCTCCTGTCTGCTGGCAGTTTGAGGCCACCAGAACCCTGTAACCTTCACCAACCTCTCTCATTTTTCCAACTAAAGGATTGCCAGAGCTCTCCTCTCAACACTGGCATACTCGGCAGTAGTAGCGGCCCATACCCCACCTCTGGCAATATTTCCATGACAAAGGATTCCTCTCTTAAAGGTGGTGTCTCACACTTTGTCTTTGCCTAAAGACCCAGCACTGGGCAGCCACGGTTTCAGGCTTGGAGCCCTGGCCCCTGGCCTAGTGCTTAACGGACCACAAAAGCAGCCTGTGCCTCTCTTATCAGATCCTCCCTCCATCTCTGGGATGCTGGTGATTACTGGCTTTGGATCTTCTCTACCTCACTCGTGAAAACTGTGCCCCCACACCCACCAAAACCACATGGCCACTTATCAGCACATGGCCGCTTATAGGCACCCTTCCGCCAGTGATCTGGCTGTTGAAGGTGCATACTTCTGTTCTTTTTCCCTGTTCTCTTTACTTGTCTGTCTGCTTCTTGCTCCCTGCCTGTGATCTAGCCATGCTGAGACTCCCCGTCTCCCTCCTACCACCACTGCCACCCCCATCCTGCCCCCCTCCGGGGGTGGGGTCCCTCTTCCTACTCTGTTTCCCTTTTCCCAGCTCCAGCCCATGAGGTGGCTATCGCCTGTGCTGCGAATGCCTGACCACCCCGCCCGCAGTGGGCTGGCCTGAGACTAGCAGCATCTGCTCAGGAATACTTTTTGTTTTCTGTCTGATTCATATATATGGAAGATATGTGTGAATGGTGTGGCCACACACATGTGTTTCTGGATGTCCTGTGTGTGTCTTGTTAATTGGGTACGACTGATCTAAGAAAAAAAAAGGACATGGTTTGTCAGTACCTTACAACCCGTGAGAGGCACGATCCTGGCTGAGGGTGAAGAGTAAAAAAATAAGAATATAGAAATGTAACTTCCAAAAGTAAGAATGCAGAAATACAGAAATACAAAGTTGTATGCCTAGGAGAATGAGAGCAGGCTGCCAGCAGCTTTCTCAGCAGAACGGTTACTTTGTTTTACAACCCATAGCTCTGAAAGGTTGAAGTGGCCTTCTGCAAACAGAAAGACCCTCTACAAACCAAGGGACCCTCTGCAAACCCAGAGACCCTCTACAAACTGAGGGTCAGCTTTTAGATACCCCCTACCCCCGGCTGCTCATGACCAGCAATTATTGTTAACTTTTAAATGATGAGATGTACCTGCCTTTTTGGTTGTGCATTTTCCCATACCCTTGCCTGCTACACAAAACTGGCAATATCCGGAGAGTGTACACCTTTGATAACCACCATCAGGGAGCACCAGGGAAGAACAATAGCTTAAACACAAATAGTAGTTTAACTAAAAAAAGCTCTGTTAATGAAAATTGCAGAGAAGGGCAATTTGTATCTGAGTTTTACCTGGAAATTGTAAAAACTCCGTTGTTCATGCCTAATGCTTGTTTCTTCTTGATATTAAAAAGGGGAGTTCAGAAACCATCCTTTGCCACAGCCTTACAAGTCCATCTCTAGCTGTGGTCTCAGCTAGCTAATAAGCTTTTTGTGCCCCATGGAGATTTATTTTTTTAATTTTTTATTTTTTTTCATGGAATAAAGTTTGCTCCTGGTTTGATAGACTTTGGTGGTCTCTCCCCCATCTTTGCACGACTCTCATGGACCCAACAAGGGCAGGTCAGATGACCTAACCACCATCATTACTGAGGGAGACCATGTAATCTCAGCCATTTTGTTTGAGGTTAAAAGAGATACTTCGCCACCATCTTGGCTAAGGGCAAGACAGACAGGTCAGATGACCTAGTCGCCATCTTTACTAAGGTTAAAGACTACACTTCCTAATCCTAATGAACCCTCTCTCTGTTCTTTCTCTCAGTGCTGGCTGTGGTGGGCAGTTTGTCTGGGGCAGGCATAGAGTTGGTGTTCTAACTCTCAGCCTCCCCCTTGGTGTGTCTAGGGCTTGCTGAAGCTCAGGGATGTGGCACTGCCCCGACTTCCCTCCAGGCCATGATGCCCACATGGTTCTGCCCTGTGACACACCACAGCCTAGCCATCCTCTGCTGCAAAAGCCTGGGGCATGCGCACCCTTTAAAAGTGCCCATAAGGTGTAATTGGTTCACTCTCTTTGCCTCTTACTCACTTGTTTGCTTTTCTCTACTTTCTTTTTTCTTTGCTCCAACGTCATGCTATGTCTGTGTACTCTCTCTCTTTAAATGTCCTGTCTATTACAACATGCGATTCAGAGATGGAGAAGCCAGTTTCGTCTTGCTTAACACACGCTGGTTCTCCCTTTCTTCTTATTTTACTCAACTCCTGTTTAATACATATGTATGTGTGGGTATGCATGTGATTTGGATTTAGCTCTCTATGTGTGAATGTAAGCTAGTTTTAACTCTGTGTCTATGCATGTCTATGCACTTAAATTCAACTGTGCATATGTGTTCATATAATTATTGTCAAAAATGCTTTACACAGACCTAATGAGCTCTGTTCATTGTATCTCCTTCCAGGCTAAGAAAACAAGTATCAAATATTTTAAATTGGTATGTACTTTTAGATAATGATAAAAATATATGGTTAGATCTGTTACAATATACTATAAATATAATTCAACTCTGTTTTAAAAAATATTCTATATACTAATAAAAATTTAAGTTTATTAAGATCTATTTCAGAAGAGATGGAGAAGGACATTTTAAACTCATAACAGGAACAATTCATCAAGATGAAGTCTCAATCCTGAATATCTATGCCCCTAATTCAAGAGCACCCACATCAAGATGAAGTCTCAATCAAGTAAAAGAAACATTACTGAAACTTGAATTGCACATCAATCCCACACACTAATAGTAGGAGATTTCAACACTCCTCTCTCACCAATGGACAGGTCAACCAGACAGAAACTTAACAGAGAAATAAGAGAACTAACAGAGGTAATGAATCAAATAGACTAAACAGACATCTATAGAACATTCCACCCAAACAGGAAAGAATATACCTTCTTCTCAGCATCTCATGGAACCTTCTCAAAAACTGATCACATACTCAGTAACAAAGCAAACATGCACAGATACAAAAAAAATGTAGTAACCACCTGTGTCTTATCGGATCATCATGGAGTAAAGCTAGAATTTAACAACAGTGCTACCCCTACAAAGCCTACAAACTCATGGAAACTGAACAGTCAACTACTGAACCACCACCACACAAAGACTCAACGAAGAAAAAGAATTACAGACCAATCTCACTCATGAACATTGATGCAAAAATTCTCAACAAAATACTGGCAAACCAAATCCAAGAACACATCAAAAAATTATCCATTATGATCAAGTAGGCTTCGTCCCAGAGATGCAGGGCTGGTTCAACATGTGAAAATCTATCAATATAATCCATCATATAAATAAACTGAAAGAAAAAAAACCATATGATCATTTCATTAGATGCTGAAAAAGCATTTGACAAAATTCAACACCCCTTTTTGATAAAGGTCTTGGAGAGATTAGGGATACAAGGATCATATCTAAATATAATAAAAGCAATATACAGCAAGCTGACAGCTAACATCAAATTAAATGGAGAGAAACTCAAAGCGATTCCACTAAAATCAGGAACAAGACAAGGCTGCCCACTCTCTCCATATCTCTTCAACAAAGTGCTTAAAGTTCTAGCAATAGCAATAAGACAACATAAGGAGATCAAGGGGATTAAAATTGGAAAGGAAGAAGTCAAACTTTCATTATTTGCAGATGATATGATAGTGTACATAAGTGACCCCCAAAACTCTACCAGAGAACTCCTACAGCTGATAAATACCTTCGGTGATGTGGCAGGATACAAGATCAAATCAAAAAAACAGTAGCCCTCCTATACACAAAGAATAAAGAAGCAGAGAGGGAAATCAGAGAAATTTCACCTTTCACGATAGCCACAAATAGCATAAAGTATCTTGGGGTAACACTAACCAAGGAAGCAAAAGATCTATTTGACAAGAACTTTAAGTCATTGAAGAAAGAAATTAAAGAGGACACCAGGAAAGGAAGGATCTACCATGCTCTTGGATTGATAGGATCAACATAGTAAAAACGGCAATTCTACCAAAGGCAATCTAAAATTCAATGCAATCCCCATCAAAATCCCAACAAAATTCTTCACAGACCATGAGAGAACAATAATCAACTTTATATGGAAAAGCAAAAAACCCAGAATAGCAAAAACAGTCCTTTACAGGTAAAGGTACTTTAAAGGTACTTCCAGAGGCATTACCATCCCTGACTTCAAACTCTATTACAGAGCTACAGTAATGAAAACAGCTGGGGAGTGGCATAAAAACAGAGATGTTGACCAATGGAATTGAATAGAAGACCCGGATATTAATCCACAAACCTATGAACACCTGATTTTTTACAAAGGAGCTAAAATTATACAACAGAAGAAAGAAAGCATCTGTAACAAATGGTGCTCTCATAACTGGATGTCAACCTGTAGAAGAATGAAAATAGATCCATATCTATCACCATGCACAAAACTCAACTCCAAATAGATTAAATACCTCAATATAAATCCGACCACAATGAACGTAATAGAAGAGAAAGTGTGAAGTAGACTGCAACACATGGGCAAAGGAGACCACTTCCTATGTATAACCCCAGTAGCACAGACAATAAGAGCAACAATAAATAAATGGGACCTCCTGAAACTGAGAAGCTTCTGTAAAGCAAAGAACACAGTCATTAAGACAAAAAGGCAAACTACTAAATGGGAGATCTTCACCAACCCCACATCAGACAAAAGTCTGATCTCCAAAATATGTATAGAACTCAAGAAACTAGACATTAAAATTCTAAATAACCCAATTAAAAAATGGGGTACTGAACTGAACAGCAAATTTGCAACAGAAGAAGTTCAAATGGCCAAAAGATACTTAAGGTCATGTTCAACTTCCTTAGCGATCAGGGAAATGCAAATCAAAACAATGTTGAGATACCATCTTACACCTGTCAGAATGGCTAAAATCAAAACACCAATGATAACCTATGCTGGAGAGGATGTGGAGTAAGCGGAACACTCATCCATTGCTGGTGGGAATGCAAACTTGTGCAACCTCTTTGGAAATCAGTGTTGTGGTTTCTCAGGAAATTGGAAGTCAACCTACCTCAAGATCCTGCAATACCACTCTTGGGAATATACCCAAGAGATGCCCAATCATACTACAAAAGCATTTGTTCAACTATGTTCATAGCAGTATTATTTGTAATAGCCAGAACCTGGAAACAACCTAGATGCCCCTCAATGGAAGAATGGATAAAGAAAGTGTGGAACATCTACACATTAGATTACTGCTCAGGGGTAAAAAAAATGACATCTTGAATTTTGCATGCAAATGTATGGAATTAGAAAACATTATCATGAGTGAGGCAACCCAGACCCCACCCAAAAAACGAGTATGGTATGTACTCACTCATAAGTGGATACTAGTCATAAACAAAAGACACTGAGCCTACAGTTCATGATCCTAGAGAAGTTAAGTAATAAGGTGAACCCAAAGAAAATCACATATAGACCCACCTGGAAATTGGAAACAGACAAGATCACCTGACAAAATTTTGGAGTATGGGTGTGTGGGTAGAAGGAAGGGGAGAAGGGGAGGGTTGAGGAGAACTTGAGGGAATGGGATAGTTGAGATGGAGGAAGGAAATATATGAGAACAAGGAAAGAGATAACCTGGTTGAGGAAGCCATTATGGGGTTAGCAAGAAACCTGGCTCTAGAAAAATGGCCAGTAATCCACAAGGATAACCCCAGCTAAGACCCTAAGCAATAGAGGAGAAGGTGTCTGAACTGGCCTTGCCCTGTAGTCAGACTGATGATTATCTAAATATCACCACAGAACCTTCATCCAACAACAGATGGAAACAGAGGCAAAGAGCCACCTTGGAGCACTGTACTGAGCTCCCTAGATCCAGTTAAGGAGTGGAAGGAGTGAGAGTATGAGCAAGGAAGTCAAGACCATGAGGGGTTCATCCACTGAGACTGTTTGCCTGAGCTAATGGTAGTTCACCAACTCCAACTGGACTGGGAGTGAACAAGCATGATAACACACTAGTCCTTCTGAATGTGGTTGACAGCTGGGGCAGACTGAAGGGCAACTGATAGTGACACTGGGATTTGTCTCTACTGCATTTTACTGGCTTCTTGGATCCTATTCTCTTTGGATGTATACCTTGCCCAACCTAGATGTAGTAGAGAGAGCCTTGGACTTTCCACAGGGTGGGATGCATTGCCCTCTCATAGGATTGAAGGGGTGGGGTGAAAGGGTGTGTGGAGGGAGTGGGAGGGGACTGGGAGGAG
Source organism: Ondatra zibethicus (assembly GCA_004026605.1). NCBI lineage: Eukaryota > Metazoa > Chordata > Mammalia > Rodentia > Cricetidae > Ondatra > Ondatra zibethicus. The sequence continues at coordinate 32,357 of PVIU01019756.1, forward strand.
AGGAGGGAGTGGAAATTTGGCTTGGACTTTTTCTTAAGTAATAAAAAATAAAAAAAAAACAAAAAAAGAATGGCCAAGATCAAAAACACTGATGACAATTTATGCTGGAGAGGTTGTGGGATAAAGGGAACATTCCTGCTTGCTGGTGGGAGTGCAAATTTGTACAACCCCTTTGGATATCAGTGTGGTCATTTCTCCGAAAATTAGGAAACAACATTCCTCAAGACCCAGTAATACCACTTTTCGGTATATATCCAAAGGATGCCCAACCGTGCCACAAGGACATGTGCTCAACTATGTTCATAGTAGCATTATTTGTCATAGCTAGAATGTGAAAACAACCTAAATTCCCCTCAACTGAAGAATGGATAAAGAAAATGTGGTACGTTTACACAATGGAGTACTACATAGCAGAAAAAATAATGACATTTTGAAATTTGCAGGCAAATGGATAGAGCTAGAAAACATCATATTGAGTGAGGTAACACAGAACCAGAAAGACAATTATCACATGTACTCACTAATCAGTGGCTTTTAAACATAAAGCAAAGAAAGCCAGCCTACAAATCAGAATCCCAGAGAACCTAGACAACAATGAGGACCCTAAAAGAGACATGCATGGATCAAATCTACATGGGACATAGAAAGAGACAAGATCTTCTGATTAAATTGGGAGCATGGGAACCATGGGAGAGGGTTGAAGGGGTGGGGAGAGGAAGGGAAGGGAGCAGAAAAAAAATGTATAACTCAATAAAATAAATAAATAAATTTTTTAAAAGACACAAAGAGAAAAGCACAGCTATGTAAAGGAGATGTCTCTCAGCTTTCCTTTTCTTTTAGCTCTATTAACTACATCTTCAAAGTCTCCAAGGAACATTATTAAGAAAAACCCGCAATGCTGTCCCTTAATGAACAGAGCCCAACTAGAGATGACATCACTCCCCTGCTATTTCTTGTGCCCTTAACCAGCCACTTCCCCTTGGGCCATGTGGCCAAGGCTGTCAGCAGCAACTGGGGTGAGTTGGAGCTGAGGGAGACCACACAGCACTCATGGCTCCCGACTCACATCTGCATTCTGAATCTTCTAGGAGCTCCTGACAATATTCCTTTGTTTTTCCCCTGTCGTTTTTAATTTTCTGCAGAAAACAATATGCACTTTCTTCCAAAACTTCAAGTACTATTTATTTAATGCAACAGACTTAGCATCTTTTATTCCCACTTACTTAGAAAAACATATTCTGCCTTCTAGTTAATCTTCGGGTGTTCACTAGCAGTCATGGGACTGCAAGCTTACAGAGTGTCACAATGACACTAAGAATCACATGCTCATGCCATGTTTTCTATGATTAAAGGGGCAGGGCATTGTCTAGACTGAACTGCAGACGACAGAGGGGAGTGGGTGTCTAAGAATACTGGGGCAGGGGCATGCTCTTTGTCCCCGAATCTGGTGAGACGTACATCTCTGGTCGGTTGTTTCATATTCGGTCCGCACTCTGGAATCCGAGTTTCCCTGTGAAAACGAAAGAAATAAGGTAAGTGACTCAGACTCCAGGGGAGATGTGCTGTAGGACGGCTTCAGAACCGACTCTGATGCTGCTGCCTCCAGTATCTTGGGGTCACTCATTCAGGGCTGTGAGCAACTCCAATGTGAGGCTGCATCTGGCTGTCCCCAGGAGATGCAAACTGGAGGGGCAGGACAGGACTGAACAGGCTGCAGTCACCATGTGTGCCCCAGGCACCGTGTTCCTAGTTCCCCTGGTGTCCTGGGTGTCTTGATGTGGGAAACTCCCATTTGACAGAGTGCAGCACTGAGTTGACCAGCACAGCCCCTCAGCTGCTCCTGACCTCCATTCACCCTAGTGTTTAGGTTTCCATATGTGGTGGCCGCTACCCTGGCCTCAGATCTACAGTGACAACAAATACAAACCATCAGTCTGGTGTCACTACAGTGTTTTGGAATATTGAACGTAAGTTATTCTCCATCTGCAAAAGTAAGTTTGGTAAAAAGGAAATCTGTCTGTCTGTCTGCTTGTCTGTCTTTGCATCTGTCATCTATCTATATTATCTCTCCATCCATCTTCTGCAACATGCCTTCAATTTGCCCAACATTTTAAGGAAGGCATTGAGAACCTGCAGCTCTCTCAGCTTCATGCGCATCAGAGGCAGCCAGGGTTTTAACCAGTCCAGTGTCAGGATTAGCTTAGGGAAATCTCACAAAGGTGTAAATGCCTCTGGACCTGGCAGATCTTTCTGAACTCCCCCTGCCCTGTAACCACACCTAATTTCACACCAGGAAGGGGAGATATTTGTGTTTTGTTAATGAGAGCTACCAGAACTCAACATTTAAGGCTTCAGAAATCAAAAGGTTGAAAAGAACCTGGAGGGATGGCTCAGCTGTTAAGAGCACTGTTGCTCTTGTGAAAAACCCAGGTTCAGCTCCCAGCATCCACATGGCAGCTCACGAGCATCTGTAACCAGTTCCTGAGGATCTGACATCCTCCTCAGACCTCTTTGGCAATATTGACACATGTATTGCACATGTATACATACACACACATTCATACATGCAGGCAAAAAACACATACACACTAAAATTAAAAAATCTAATATTCAATCTGTTTAAGGCATCAGCTTTAGCCGGCTTCAGAAATACTAGACATATATTGTGCCTGATGCTTTGCAGTCATTTAAACATTTGACTTTATCATATTTTTATGCTGTCCAGCACAGACTGACAGGAGACTATTTAAGCACCATCAAGTTCAAACTCTCCTTGACTTGTGTTCAGAGTCCAGTGCAGAGTCATGCTGTGAGCATTGAGGTAGGGACCAGCGAGCCCGGGTCAGAGGCATCTCAGCATTGCTCAGTTGCCTCTGCCCCAAAGCGGATGGTGCTGCAAGCACAGCCTGGCCTGGCCTGGTGAGCACAGTCTCCTCTGAGGTCCTACAGAGTTAGAGCACTGCCTGGTGAGCAGTCTCCTCTGAGGTCCTATAGAGTTAGAGCACTGCCTGGTGAGCAGTCTCCTCTGAGGTCCTATAGAGTTAGAGCATGCGGTGGGACTTGTGAGGAGCTGTTACCTGGAGAAGCTGAGTTCTTACACAGGTGAGTTTTTCTCCTAACTCTGCCAATCAGGGCTAAAGGTGTAAATATGTTATGTATTCTTGTGCAAATTCCTAAGTTTCTATGTGCTGGGTCTTAGCCCTCCCGGGTGAGGATGAGCTGGGTCCCAGGAAAGGTAAGTGCTCTGCCTGCCCTTTCCCCAGCCTGGACCCAGGAGACAGTCAGATGCAGC
>PVIU01019757.1:0-35622 GCA_004026605.1 Ondatra zibethicus
AGAAAATTAGGAAACAACCTTCCTCAAGACTCAGTAATACTACTTTTGGGTATAAATCCATAGGATGCTCAATCGTGCCACGAGGACATGTGTTCAACTATGTTTATAGCAACTTTGTCATAGCCAGAACATGGAAACAACCTAAATGTCCCTCGATCAAAGAATGGATAAGAAAAATGTGGTACATTTACACAATGAAGTACTACACAGCAGAAAAAATAACATCTTGAATTTTGCAGGAAAATGGATGGAGCTAGAAAATATTATTTTTAGTGAGTTAACCAGGACACAGAATTATCACATGTACTCACTCATAGGTAGTTTTTAAACATAAAGCAAAGAAAACCAGCCTACAAACCACAATCCCAGAGAACTTAGACAACAATGAGGACACTAAGAGAGACTTACATAGATCTAATCTACATGGGAAGTACAAAAAGACAAGATCTCCTGAGTAAATTGGGAGCATGGGGACCTTGGGGGAGGGCTAAAGGGGGGAGGGGAGAGGTAGGTAGGGGAGCAGAGAAAAATGTAGAGCTCAATAAAAATCAATAAAAAAAAGTTTAGAGTCCTCATTTGCTTTCTATTTCTGTGATAAAAGACTAAAAGAAACTGGCATAGAGAAGGTTTATTTCAGCTTAAAGCTTATAGTTCACCATGAAAGGAAGCCAGAGCAAAAACTCAAGGCAGGAACCTAGAGGCAGGATCTGAGTCATAGATGAATGCTGCTTACTGACTTGCTGCCCATGGTTTGCTCAGCCTGCTTTTTATACAACCCAAGACCAACTTACCCAGAAGTGGCACAGCCCACAGTGAGCTGGGCTCTTTCGCATCAATCCTTTGTCAAAATATTCCACAGGCTTGCCAACAGGCCAATCTGATGGGGGCCTTTTCTTAATTGAGGTCCTTCTCCCAGATAACTCCAGCTTGTGTCAAGTTGACAAAAAACTAACCAGCCTGGTTAGACATTGAGAATCCTGGCTCAGAGTTAGTGTTTGGAACAGCTGGCCTCCACCCACAAGTTTAAGAACATTACAATTCTCAATGTCCCTTAATGGTACATGCTGGTTAGTGTCCCAGCAATGGGTCTGGGCAAGGTTTGACCCAGTGTCCCTCTTGACCATACTTAAAGCAAGATCCTGGTGGCTTCCTGTTAAGCTGTCCTGGGTGCGATCGTAATTAATTGGTATTTGATCTGACCTTTCTGCACTTGCTGTCTAATTAATATTAAATACTTTCAGGGCTTCTTTAAGAAGGTCCTTCTGAGGAGTTTAAAGGCCATCCTCCAGTTTAGGGAGCATTTTTCTAGTGTCTCCGGAGGATTAAGCAATGCATGAGGTATGTAAACATAGATTCCCTGCCCTTGAATTCAGATCTAGATGGTTATATTTCAGAAGCTCTGTAAGATAGGTCATAAAGGCAAGCAGGGTTTCATCAGCCCTCTTGGTGATTTCTTAGATCTTATCATAGTTTATTATCTTTAGGGAGGCCTTTTCCTTACCCTGGAGCCCCAGGTGAGGAAGTGACATACATACCAGATCTTCGGAGTTAGGCTGATAGATAATTCTATCTAGGTTAGGTAGAGGGACCACCTCATTACCAGCAGGGTGATAGTGGGGATCCTGGGAATAAAAAGAGTTTGAAAAAAATGAAAAACATTGCCAAAGCCCAGATATAGTATTCGCTTCTTACAGTATAGCAGAGAAGGAAATATCAACATAAGTGTCCTGGAATGTTAGATTGTGAGAGTTAAGAGGTGCTGGAATTCTTTGGTGAACCAGGTAGGATGCCAGAAGAACACAGACACTTATTGATTCAGGAAAAGTGAGGCTGTGTGTGTGTGTGTGTGTGTGTGTGTGTGTGTGTGTGTGTGTGAGAGAGAGAGAGAGAGAGAGAGAGAGAGAGAGAGAGAGAGAGAGAGAATATCCCCTTGGACCCAGTAACTTAGAGAGCAGAAAGGTTCTAGAAATCTCAGAGGATTGGGTTTTAAGCCAATGGCCGAAGGGGAAAAGAGAGAGAGGCAAGAGTCAGGAGGGTGTTGGAGTGGGGAGAGAGAGGAGGCTCTGTGATGCCACAGAGGTAAAAGAATTCAGGTCATTTGGTTAGTGGGACCAGAAGAGCAGGGGAGAAGGATCAAAAAGGCAGTAAAGGGGCAAGGATAAGTAATTGAAGGCAGCTTAAGGGACATAAGGAGGGAGGGAGCCTTAAAGGGTTAATCACCTAAAAGCCTCAGGTGGCCTAAGCCACTGTGGACAGGATGTGATGATGTCGCCTGTGGAAGTTTCCCATAAGGAGACCCACACACCAAACCAGCTGATATCTACTACTTCTAGGCTACAGGGGAGTTGACCTGCATGAGGAATCTTCCATGCCCAAAGTTTCCCCTTTTCTATCCTATAAGACCCCCCAAGATCTCCATACCAAGTGAACACAATTGGCACAATTGGTTGTTCTGTGTTGCCTCCATTAATCCTGCTCTAACAAGCATAGTCAGTGGGGCCAGAGTTGATCTTCCAGAAGAGAAGGTTATACCAAAAGTGCAGGTGTTTTGCCTCCTAGCAGGATTTGGAAGGTGCCTTAGTATTGACGGGGGGGGTAGTTGTAGATAAAGAAGAAAACCCAAATATAAAGACTATCAGACCACTTTATACCATTGCCCTGAATGAATTTGCATAAGTCTCTAAGAATAAGGTAAAGTAAAGGTACCATTTTCAAGCCCCTGGCTGCCGTTATCCAGTTAGTGCACAGCAATGCTACAGATAGGCCAGACAGAATGAAAAGGAAGACTGACTTCCCAGGTCAGTCACCACACCCAGGATACAGGACTATGAAGTTACAAAGAAGATAACTAAGCAGAGTGTGTCTTCAGGCAAGTGAAGTTGACTCACAGGTCTGGACAAGGGGACAGACTGAAGCCCAGAGGACCTCTGACCAAGTACCAAAATTCCTGGAACATACAGACAGGTGTCTCTGAGGACCTGGGAGAATTACACCCACATTCCCAAATATGGTAACTATACCCATATTCCCAAATATTGTTTATAAATGTTCTTTAAATTTAAATTTAAAGGGGGAGATGATATAGATATGGATAATTTACATTGGTATAAATTTTGCTTTATTGATAAAAATTTAAGGTCAATTTTGTTATATATATGTATTTCTAATCTTGATTAAGGTATTGTGATTGTGTAGTTCTTTTAAAAATGTAATGTATAATTAGAAAATATAGGTTGTTAATAGATAATCATTGATATAGTCAAGCTTGTAGTCATGTTAGTTAGATTTTCTAGATATATAGAGGTATATTTCAGTTAGATAGACATTCTTCATATCTTTCAAAGACAACAAAATATGGCATTTAATGTTTTAATAACTTAGGACTTTTCATGACAATGAGACACGTCTGTTCCTGGCAGCACCAGCTACTTCAAGAGAAAGATGGACATCAAAGAGGCTCCTTATGGAGTTGGTTTGCCATTTGGGCAAGAAACTGCTCTTGCCTGGACTGTTGCATAAACTGGACATAAAGAACCCACAGAGAGAGGACTGCTAAACTTGCCTAAAGGTGAGATGATCCTTCAGGGTTCCTGCTTCATAAAAGAGTCTACAAAATATTCTACAGGATACAAAAGAAAGTGGCTAAACTGTCTTTAAATTTTCCTGCTTCATGAAAAAGTCTGCTGGATACTATGGGCCTGTAGACTAAATATGGATGCCCCAACGGTACAAAGGAACTTTGGGTGACTGTACAGACAGCGAGATGTCTCTGTCATTTCTAGAGTTTTAAAAGTTGTAGGTAATATTATATCCTTCTGGAGTCTTTGATGAAGTTAAAAAATAAATAGTTATAGTTTTCCATTATTATGGTAAAAAATAAAATAAATCTAAATATAATAACTGTAGTTCTTGCTTAATAACTGTTTTGTTATATGTAATGTTACTACATCAAAGTTAAAGCCTTCTTTTTTGTTTAAACAGAAAAAGGGGAAATGGTGTAGTATTTGTGTTACTTTCATTGGTTAAATAAAGAAAACTGCCTTGGCCTTTTGATAGGGCAGCCCTTAGGTGGGCGGAGTAGACAGAACGGAATGCTGTGAGAGAGAAGGCAGTGTGGCAGACGCCATGCTTCTCCGGCCTGAGATGGATGTAGGTTAGAATCTTCCCGGTAAGCCATGACCCCGTGGTGATACACAGATTACTAGATATGGGTTAGTTTCAGATGTGAGAGTTAGCCAAGAAGAGGCTAGAGCTTATGGGCCAGTCAATGTTTAAATGAATACAGTTTCTGTGTGGTTATTTCGGGTATAAGCTAACCAGGCGCCGGGAACACAGCCCGCTCCTCTTGCAACACTGAGAACCTGTCTTAAACAAAAAAAAAGTACTGGGGCTGCAGAGATGGCTCAGTGGTTATGACCCGACCACTGTCTGCTTTTCCAAAGAACCAGGGTTCAATTCCCAGCCCCCACATGACAGCAAACCACTCTCCGAAACAAGCATCAGAAGGGGATCTGAAATCCTCTTCTGGCCTCTAAGAGGCATGGGGCATACATGTTCTGCACGGACACACATGCAGGCAAAACGCCCAAACACATAAAATAAAAATAAATCTTTTTTTTTTTAAAGTACTGAAAAACAAATGAAAAGCAAGAGAAAGACATTTTGGAGCTGGAGAGTTGGCTCAGGCTGCCATCATGAAGACCCGGGCCCACACTCACACAGTGGCTCATAAGCATCTGTAACTCCAGTTCAGAGGACTCTGACCCCTTCCGACCTCCAAGGGCACCAGGAATTCACATGTCATACATACATACATGAAGGTAAAGCCCTCATATACACAAAACAAGATATACAAGACTAATGAGGCATGCAGTGCTCTCACCTGTACTCCATAACGAGTACACCGCATCCTGTGAAGGCAATGAGCACCTTGACCTATCATCTGACCACAGGTAAGTACTTCAAAGGACAGACAAGCGGAGAATTCCAAGCTGTCTGTAGGGCTTCAGCTCAACTCAATCTCTAATGTTTGATGTAGCCACTCACCACAGTCCTCATCTAGTATCCGTTCATCTATGCATTCACCCTTCCAGACCTAATTGTGCACCTCACCTTTATGGTCCTATGCCTCTTTCCCAAAGTCTTTCCCCAAGGGACTCTGTTTCTGTCTCACCCCTATGATGCCACAACTCAGCTCTGCTCAACCCCACCTGCGCTCCAACTGGCATCCACACATCTTACCCGGGCATTCTCTTTGTCTGTATCAGTGCTCTGCCTTCTGGAAGGCTTTTTTTTTTTTAACTTCTTGAACTCTGCTGTGGCCCCTTTAATTTTCTATAGCCCTCATATAATCTACACATATGTACATGTACAGATGTAATTACAATGTAAAGTGTAACCTTTGGGAGTTAATGTTGGTAGCACGAACTGGTATAAAATAATCTGTGTTTTGAAAGAAATCAAGGGACTACTTGGCAAGCCACAGCCAAGGACGCTGATGTCGCATGTGAATTTATAAATTCTGACACTGTAGAAAGCCACAAAAGTGTTCACCCATGTTTCTGACACAGTCTGCTCAAGACACTGAGGTGGGCCTTGAACTTCCCATCCTTGAGCCTCAGTTTCCCAAGGAGCTAGAATTATGCTTGAGTCCAGCCCTTGCCTAGCATGAGGCCCCAGGCTTCACCTCCAGTGCCATCACCTATCAACCAAGTATCTGGGATTCCAGGCCTGTGTCATCAGACCTGGAAATTTTTTTTTTATTTTTTTATTTTTTTTATTTTTTCTTTTATTTTTCATTCAAAAAAATTTACACTTCCTCCCCTTCTCCCAGTCCCCTCCCGCTCCCCCACTAACCCTCCTCCCTCCCCCTGCTTCCTTAAGAGGGGGCAGGGTACACTGCCCTGTGGGAAGCCCAAGGCCCTCCCCCTTCCATCCCAGCCTAGGAAGGTGTGCATCCATATAGACTAGATTCCCAAAAAGCTAATACATGCAGAAGAGATAGGTCCAGTGCCATTATCATTGGCTTCTCAGTCAGCCCCCATTGACAGCCACATTCAGAGATTCCGGTTTGATCACATGCTCATTCAGTCCCGGTCCAGCTGGATTTGGTGAGCTCCCATTAGATCAGGCACACTGTCATGGTTGGTGGACCAGCCTCTTCCGGTCTCAATTTCCTTGCTCATTTTCTCCCACCCTCTGCTCTTCGACTGGACCTTGGGAGCTCAGTCTGAAAAATATTTTTAAACAAATTTTTTGATCTCGTTGTTTTTCTTTTGCTCTCTCGAACTTAGATTCCATTTTCCCAGTTATTATAATCAAACAGAATAGCCACTTAATTTACAAGATAATAAGATTCCATTTGTTCTCAGTTGACCTAGGCTGCTCTTATGGGAGCATAGAAACCTGTAAGTACAAACAAACCACTGTGCTGTGCTTGAAAGTCAGATTGCCTCTGCAGTGCCCTCTGCTAGGACCTTTCCCTGGTCCAGAGTTTGAACATCAGGGTCCAATGAATTTAATGCCATTCTTTCTCATTAACTTTTTAAAAATTAATAGCTTTCATATTACAAAAACAACACTACATGTTACAGGAAATTCTGAAAATGTAGATGAATAGCACAAATAGAAAATTATACCATGCTAATGGGACACCTTGTTATGTTACCGTGTTATGACCACCTTATAAGCATGTCTTTGTTTCAGGAGGCTGTTATGACCAATTTGTTATGCTTATGTTCTGATTCTGTAGCTCCACCTATTTGCCCGGCAAATCCCTCGTTTAGAATTCTGATGGGGAACTGCCTTCAGCCAATGGCCTTTGAGAGGCTGGACCAGGTTGAGGCGTGGCTTTGGGGTACCAAAAGGCTGGGGTTCTGTCCCTCGCCCCTTCTTCCCATGCCCTCCCACCTTGATGTTGGACCCCCGTTCCTGTTCCATGAGCTTTCCCTTTTAATAATAATAATTTTTTTAAAAAATAAAACACCCTAGACTACTCTATTTGGAGTTAGTTTGGGATTATTTGACTCATGTTTCCCCCATTCAATGCATTCAGCATCAGAATTCCCCTAAGCTATAAAAGCCCTTAACTTACTCATGTCCAATGCTGATCTCTTGAATGCTACATTTAGGGAGAGACAGCCTGTGTACACAGATAAAAAGAAGCTTGCTTTAATTAATATGGCCATGATTTGAGTGGGTGGCCTTTCTCCTTGAATCTATGGATTAACAGTGGCAACATGTAACTAATCTTCCTATGCCTGTCTGTTATTGCTCTATTGAGGATAAGTGGTCACGCATAGCCTCTCAAGAGCTAGGCTCTAACACTAACAATGAACTTTGCTAACAGCATCATAAAAAAGTCACTGCCTAAAGTGGTCATCAGCTTTGACCATCCTTGGGCACAAACCCAGCTTGTGGTGGACACATCATCACCCCTCACCTACAACCTATATGATCTCCCTGCTTTAGTTCAGGTGTGTGGCTACTTCAGACTTGATCTCTGGGACTGGAGCACTCACCCGGGAGTTGCTTTGCTCAAATAAACCTGTTGTTATACTTTTCCAATTCGGCTTGATCTGGCTTACTGTATTGGTGGAGAAACCTATTATGGAGGGGGTAGAAAACCTATTATTTAAAAAGAAAAATTGAGATAAAGATAGGTAATTTTCCTTTTGAAAGAATGATGGAGAAAATGTTTATGATTATAACAAACAATTGAACAAAGTGTTATTGTACTTAAAAGATGAGTGATTAGGAAAGTAACAACCAAAGAAGTGTGTGTGTGTGTGTGTGTGTGTGTATGCTCACACATGCCACAGTAATGTGTGGGAGTCAGGATAGTTTGCAGGTTCCCATCCATTTTCTCCTCCCACCACTGGGTCCTGGGAATCAAGTTTAAGTCCTCTAGTTGACAGCAAGCATCACCCACTGAGCCATCTCACTGGCCCATATTTCTCTTTGGATGCTCTGTGGAAGGAGCTGCTTTTCTGCCTTGTTGTCTGTGGCAATTGCCTTCAGAATAATATTTTTGGTAGTACTTTCTCAGGGCAGTTGTCACCAAGAGGCTATTTCCCATGTACGTTTGCTGCACACCATAAAAATGTGAGCCCATTATTTTTCTTTCAGTTTTATACCCTTCATATTTATGAAAGCTAACCTATTGGACTATTAAATTATGTTTAATAAAGCAATTTTATTACAAAATATTTATATTATTTCATGTCTAATAATGATAATTCATATTTAATAATAATGATGAAATAAGATAAAATAAAGACAAAATGGAATAGAACAAAATGGATAAAAAGAGCCCAAGAAACACATATAGACACAGAGACACACATACACTCATACACACAGAAATCACACAAAAACACAAAACAAGAAGCCATGATTTCTTTTTTTTTTTTTTCTCCTCTCAATTTAGTTGTAGAAGCCATGATTTCTAAGCAAAAGACCTGTAAGGTTTGATTTTTTTTTTTTAACTCCAAAATATCAATGAGTTGGTTCTGTGATGTCCATCCATGGCTGGGCATGGGGCATGTATATGACAGAGCAGGCAGAGGTTCCTCCACTGTGTATTCTTGCTGAGGCCAGTTCAGGTTTGAGTATCAAGATGCCAGGATGTAGTTCCTGCCTTTAAAAATCTCATGCTCTAGACACCCAAGTCTACACGCAGGTCCCTGAACACCAGCACAGTTGACTATAAACTGTCTGAGTGGTCGTCTCTGGTGCTCCTGGTAACACCAACAGGTGAGACCTACTACCTGTGACCTTGCTGGTAGACTAATCTCTCCAGAGTTGCTGCTAGTACACCACAGAAAGCGCAGAATCTCCCTACTAAACAGCATGGTCCTAACAAATATAGTAATGCATATTTATTTTTTCTTTGATTTTTATTTTATTTCGGGGGTGCTGGGACTTAAACCCAGAGCCTCACATACGCTAAACTTGACCTCTACCAGTGAGCTACACCCTGTTGGAGGAGGCCGCTTGTTTCATTCCCAGCCGCTTAGCCCTGAAATAATCACACAGAAACCATATCATTTAAATCACTGCTTGGCCTATTAGCTTTAGCTTCTTATTGGCTAACTCTTACATCTTAATTTAACCCATCTCCACTAATCTGTGCATCACCACAAGGTCATGGCCTACCAGCAAAGTTTTGGCACGTCTGTCTCTGCCAGCAGCTTCATGGCTTCTCTCTGACTCTGCCTCCTTTCTCCCAGCATTCAGTTTAGTTTTCTCCACCTAGCTCTGTTTGCCTACAGCTCTACTATAGGCCCAAAGCAGTTCCTTTATTAACCAATGATATTCACAGCACACAGAGGGGAATCCCACATCAACACCCCAAGCCGCATTTGCCTCTTTTAAATGTACTCATTGGAATTTTTTCCTAAAATCACAAAGCAGACACTGAGGCTGTCTTAGTTACTGTTCTATTGTGACAAACCACCAGGACTGAGGAAACTTAAACATACATAAGGTGTCAGAGGGCTAGACTCGACAACAGCAGCAGGAACAAGTGAGTGCTCACGTCGTGATATGCAAGGCGACAGAGAGAGCCAACTCAAAATGTCTCAGATATTTTGAAGACTCAAAGCCTACCCCCAGTGACACACCGTCCCAGTCCTCCCCACACAGTCAACAACTGGAGACCGAGCAGTCAAACATATGAGCCTATGGGGATCGTTCTGTTCAAACCACCACAGAGGCCTTCCTGATTATCCTACAGTTACCTGGTTAAGTGCTAAAGTCTCAGGCTTGTCTCATTTGGGTTTCTTGTTAATTGAGGGCCGCTCTCCCCACTCACCCAACTCTAACGCATTATCAGGTGGTATTAGATTATGTGCCACTTTGGGCTGTTATTTCTTCTTTACCTTGCTAGCTGTGTTTCTAATATTTCCAGGAAAAGCATTAGGGGGCATGAAATCTTTGCTGGCACAATCCAGGTTAAGCAGTTGTTTCCGTTTAATCTCAGGTTCTCTGCCTAGTGTTGGACTGAAACTAAGAGACAGGAATTGACAAAAAAAAAAAAAAAAAGAAGTATGTGTATTTAGACTTTTGGCCAGATTCCCTGCTTCCCCCTGCGTTGCCTATATAGCCCTGTTACAGTTTATAGAAAAGGTAAAACAGAATAACTGCGTATTAACTAACTTTAAGATAATTGTCAGACTGGGATTAACCTTTCCTTGGGAGACAGTCCCTCTCTGGGATCAGGACTTTGAGCTATTCTAACCCCCAAAAGTCCTGGTCCCAGAATGTGAACATGGAGAGATTTTAACACCTTTTTAGAGCCTTGTTACCCAGGGATAGTAATAACAACTGTCATTCCCTAAAGCACACATTTGTGACCTCTTTAGAGACCCCTGAGTCAGGACCTTGACATAGAATAGTATGTGCCTCAAATGGTTCCATCATAGACTCTAAGGAAGAGCCCACCTCACAGATTACAGAAATGGGCTCAATGGGACACAGAAGGACAATGTTGCCTACAGATCGGTAACAAAAAACAAACAAAACAAAAAATTACCACCCTAGGCATGAAAGAGTAAAGGAAGGAAGTCCTAACATAAGGGATGGCCAAGATTTTTCACACCTCTGAAACTGTGAGCATTATTAAACAGCACAGCCCTAGTGTCTATAATAAAGCAAGAAAGGTGATCAAGGAGCAGCCTAGACATCTGAAAGGATGCTGGCACTGCCAAAGACGTGGCATGGGCACAGAGAGGCAGCAGGGATGCAATGCCCAAACTCCCTCCTCTCGCTCAATGAGAAATTGTCAGAGCCCACACTGGCCAGTTAAACCCGGAGCCCAGCCTGCAAAGGAGCTTGAGTAAGAGAGCCCATGAGAGTAGCCTGCAACGGCAACAACCTCCAATAGAGGTCACACACACGTTCACCCTTTATTCAGTCATTGTTTACATAGGATGTTCAATACTCAACATTCTCCGCTGGTATTTCAGACGCTGTTCAGGTAATGTTTACTGTTCCCTAGGCACTTGGTACAAGGCTTTGTGCTAGGTACCTGCATGCCTGCTCCTTAAACCTTACAAGAGCTCATCAAGGTGGTTATTAGCTTCTGTAATTAAAGAGCATGATTAGAGGAGAATGGAGGAGAGAGATCCGACCCGTAATAACTAAGCACCTTACTGGGGCTCAAGCTGACTCCTGTACCACATTGCCCCTCGGGAAGGAGAGAACAGTATTTCTCTACCTATCATTTGCTTTTCCTTGAGCATACCTAACTCTTGCCTGGTTTTCAGCATGAGCCGAGGTTGATCGCCACAAACAACTGATCTCGGCTCTGAGATCCAAGGTCTCCTCCTAGGGCGTGCCTTACGTCAGGTGAGCAGAAGAAACCAAATCTTGTGTGTCTTCCTTAATTGCCAGCTCCTGCTTTTAGGTCGCTGGCTGTTTTATTTGGAGCCTGTGAAGAAAGAACTGACCACCCTGTTTTCCCTGAGTGTGAGAGTTCTCTCAGGCATCAAGACAATCTGGAAGGTACCTCCCACGGGATGCGGCTGTCACACGGCATAGCTGTTTAGCTCAAGAGAATTCTGAATGGTAATGCCCGAGTCCTGTCAGGAAACTGGCTTCCCTCCCTGTTTTTCTTTTCTTGGTCATATTTTGAAAGGCTATTGATCTGGGCCTGTGTGTTCAGCCCCTTGGGAACCTTCCCAGGACAGCCCAGGCCCGAATGTGCCTATTTCTGCTTACAGAGATGCTCTCTTGGGGTTCCTCCAAGTGTGGGGCAGTCGGTGTACCTGGTAACTCCTCTTGGATGTCTTTTTGTTATTTCGTGTTAGGTTTTGTTCTATTTTGTTTTGGTTTCTGAGACAGAGTCTTCCGTATACCCAACTAGCCTCAAACTGCTGGTCCCCCCGCCTCTCTGCCTCTCCAGTGCTTGGATTGCAGGTGTGCATCACTGTGCCTAGCCTCTCCTGCTGTCGTACTGCGGCCCCTCTTTCTAGTGCATCTTACAGAATCTTACTCTGCATATTAATAAACAAAGATTCCTCCCTCCCTCCCTCTCTCCCTCCGTTTTTCCTTTCCTTCCTGCTTTCCTCCTTCCCAAAAAGCTATAAGGTACTTTAGTTAGCAGAAATGAAATCATTCCTTCTAGCAAAAGTGTAACCGTCTCCTCCCTAAAACTGGTTTTACTAAGATATAGTTTATGTACTATGACATGCAGCCATCTTAAATATATAGTTTGATAAGTTTGGCACTACATAATTCTGTAAAAATTACAACCAAAATCAAGTTATGGGACATTAGTTGTGTTAGGGTCTAAGAGAAGCCTGTCCAAGGAAAGACCAACAGCCGCGTATGCAATAACAAGAGCCCTTTATTAATCCCAATGTTGGGGTGGCACTTGGCGACCTCCAAAGATCACAAGCTCATTTTCAGCAGAGTTAGGGGAATTCCAGGGAGGAGGGATTAACCTGGGGCTGATTGGTGGAGGAAAGATTAGTATGGGGGCTGATTGGTGAGAGGTCCTAGTGGTTAGGGACCTCCCAGCAGCAGGGTAGGGTAAGCTACCTTTAGTTATCAAGAGACTGGGGGGTACCTGTTGAGGCAGCAAAGGGGCATTGGGGGCTTCCTGAGCCAGTAGAAGGGGCCGTGGAGTGCCTGCTGAGCTGACAGAGAGACTGTGGGGCACCTGATAACTGTTTCTCCTAAGTTGTGGTTTTCCTGAGGACTGTCTGTTTAGCTCTGTCTGGTCTAGTGAACAGAAACTAAGGCCTGATCTCTATCAGGACTACGAGGAGAGCCTGTCTTGGCTCTGGTCTGCCTTCCCCACCCCCACCAGCCCACGAGCCCACTAAGTTTGCCTCTCAGGTTTCTCACCTGGCTTGAATCATCAGCAGGTGATACAATTATAGTGATCTTAAACAAGACAACCACATCATCCACCCAAGGCTCAGGAAATATCACTGAAGAAGGGGCAGAGGATGTAAGGGCAAGGGATGGAAATGTGTGCTGGTGTCTTTGCTAGGGTTGCTATGGTTGTGATGAGACCTATGACCAGAAACGACTTGGGGAAGAGAGGGTTTATTTTGCTTACACTTCCACATCACCACATCACTGTTC
The DNA here is from genome assembly GCA_004026605.1 of Ondatra zibethicus. Taxonomy (NCBI): domain Eukaryota; kingdom Metazoa; phylum Chordata; class Mammalia; order Rodentia; family Cricetidae; genus Ondatra; species Ondatra zibethicus. The sequence continues at coordinate 13,096 of PVIU01019757.1, forward strand.
ATCACTGAAGGAAGTTTAAAAAAATCAGTTTAAGACATTCAGAACATGCCAGGTACTCCTTTAATCCCAGCACTTGAAAGACACATAAAGGTGAATCTCTAAGTTTGAGACCAGCATAGCCTATAGGGCAAGTTTCAGGACAGAGAAACCCTGTCTCAAAAAAAAGAAAAGAAGGAAGGAAGGAAAAGGAGAAGGCAGAGGAAGGAGGAGAAGGTGAAGGAGAAGAAGAAAGAAGAGGAAGAAGATGAGGAAGAAGGAGGAGGAGGAAGAGGAGGAGGAGGAGAAGGAAGGAGGAGAAGGAGGAGGAGGAGGAGAAGAAGAAGAAGAAGAAGAAGAAGAAGAAGAAGAAGAAGAAGAAGAAGAAGAAGAAGAAGAAGAAGAAGAAGAAGATACATAGGATAATGCTATTAATGCTATCTTCCTGTCATGGAATTTAAGATATTTAGGATAATACTAGCTAGCTTCCTGTCATGGAATTAGGACATTGTGATCCAAGCCTCTCTCCAAAATACTGCATCTCAGAGACCTCAACGTAAAGTCAACCACACTGAACCTCATAGAAGAGGAAGTGGGAAGTACACTTGAACGCATTGGCACAGGAGACCACTTCCTCAATATAATCCCAGTAGCACAGACAAGGGAGAAACAATAAATGGGACCTCCTGAAACTGAAAAGCTTTTGTAAAGCAAAGGACATGGTCAACAAGACAAAACAGCAGCCTACAGAATGGGAAGATCTTCACCAACCCCACATTGGACAGAGAGCTGATCTTTAAAATATACAAAGAACTCAAGAAACTGGTCATCTAAAGAACAAATAATCCAATAAAAAATGGAGTAAAGACCTAAACAGAGAACTTTCAACAGAGGAATCTAAAATGGCTGAAAGACACTTAAAGAAATGTTCAACATCCGTACTCATCAGAGAAATGCAAATCAAAACAACTCTGAGATTCCATCTTACACCTGTAAAAATGGCCAAGATCAAAAACACTGATGACAACTTATGCTGGAGAGGTTGTGGGGAAAGGGGAACATTCCTGCATTGCTGGTGGGAGTGCAAATTGGTATAGTCCCTTTGGATATCAGTATGGCAATTTCTCGGAAAATTAGGAAACAATTTTCCTCAAGACCCAACAATACCACTTTTGGGTATATATTCAAGGATGCTCAATCGTACCACAAGGGTATGTGCTCAACTATGCTCACAGCAGCATTGTTGGTCATAGCCAGAACCTGGAAACAACCTAAATGCCCCTCAACCGAAGAACGGATAAGAAAAATGTGGTACATTTACACAACGGAGTACTACACAGCAGAAAAAAATAATGATATCTTGAAATTTGCATGCAAATGAATGGAGCTAGAAAACATCATATTGAGTGAGGTAACCCAGACTCAGAAAAACAATTATCATATGTACTCACTCATAAGTGACTTTTAGACATAAAGCAAAGAAAACCAGCCTACAAATCACAATCCCAGAGAACCTAGACAACAATGAGGACCCTAAGAGAGACATACATGGATCTAATCTACATGGGAAGTAGAAAAAGACAAGATCTCCTGAGTAAATTGGGAGCATGGGGACCAAGGGAGAGGATTGAAGGGGAGGGGGGAGGAAGGGAGGGGAGCAGAGAAAAATGTATAGCCCAATAAAATAAAATAAAATAAAAATGTCAAAAAAATACTGCATCTTCTCCCAAATCCTCCATTACACACACATACACACACACACAAAACACCTGTATCCAACATTCCTATAACCTAGTAGAACTAGAATATTTTCTGATGTCTTTTCTCTGATTCTGTATTTTTTTAACCACATTTTCCCCTGCCCCTGCTAATTTGGAATTTCAACATTTTCCAATAAGTCAGGCACAATTCTTGAAAAAACTAATTCCTATTTTTACATAGCAGTGGAGCTGAGATGCGGTGCTGAGAGAACTAGGAACTGTGGAGATATCTTAGGGCAATTAAGAGAATAAAAAAGAAAGTTATTATGCAAATATGTATCTACTTAGTTATTCAGGCCTTATCAGAAGCACTGTTTAGAATAGAGCAGGATATGGGAGTAGGTTTTTCCACCTGGCTGGAATTCCTTATAATTACCGTCAGGCTTCTTAGCAGAATTACATCTTGTTTCTGACAGCAATGGCTGTTCTTACTACACTGCCTTCATAGCGATGCCCTCTTCTGCTGGCCTCCTGTGGACACGATTCTCCTCCCACTGATCTACTACTCTTTTCTTTGCCAGAAAGCAGATGCCCTTCTGGCTTCAGGAGAATTGCCAAGCCAACTTCTCCATTTTCTGTTCTCAAATACAACAGAGCAGAGGAAATTCTAAACTTCCTGTAGTTACCTGATGTTTAGAGGGGTCTAAAAAAGCCACCTGAACAGTGATTTGCTCAGGAATTGTTTAGATTTTAAAAAAATGTTTGTGTGCTTGCATGTTTGTGTGTCTGCGTATGTGTGTGCCGGAGTGTATGTATGTGCACCACGTGCATGCAGGAGCCCGTGAAAGTCAGAAGAGAGTGTCGGCCTCCTCAAAACTGCAATACAGGTGGTTATGGGCCTTCATGTGGATGCGGAGACCAAACAGAACCTAGATCCCCGACAAGATCGTAAGCATGCTTTCTTCCACCCCTTGATTCCATTTTTGATTGGCATGGGTATGCACTCTTAGCACTGAAAGAACTGTTACCTTCATCTTTTTCTTGACCCTTATCTTTGTACAGCTGATAGAAACAAAAGATCAAACACCAAAGCTAAATTCCTACAGGTCAGCAGCCAAGACATACTTCCATGGATTCTGAGCCCTAGCTTGTCTTACGCACGTCTGGAGCCTAACTCCCTATTTACCTGGTGTTAGGCAGGAGGTTAGCTCTAAGAGGAACTAACAAACATGCTGCCATAATAGAAAAGTGGGTGAGCCAACTCAAGACCCCAAAACAAAGTGTAGAGATGATTGTGAACTGATGGTCAAAATACAAAGATAGCAATGATGCCTGAACATGGGGCTCATCTAAAAAGACCCTCTGAGGAAAGAGCAGGTGGCGATATTCTATGTCTTAGATAATCTCCTGATAGCTCAAATCCCAGCTGCGATCCTTGAGCAGACTCCTTTGGAGGACTCATTCTCCAGACTGTCTTTCTGTCTCGCCCCAGATCTATGAGCCCCTTGCTTTGCCTATGATTGGCCTCTGTGTGTGTGCTTTTGTCCCCCACTATAGGGTCTTTCCTATCTTTCAAGACTAAATGTCTCGGGCTGGAGAGATGGCTCAGTGGTTAAGAGCATTGCCTGCTCTTCCAAAGGTCCTGAGTTCAATTCCCAGCAACCACATGGTGGCTCACAACCATCTCAAATGAGATCTGATGCCCTCTTCTGGCCTGCAGGCAGACACACAGACAGAATATTGTATACATAATAAATAAATAAAAATATTTTAAAAAAAACTAAATGTCTCCTGCAATATCTGTGCTAACCTAATTTAGGAGTTTGTTCATTTATTTTAAAAAAAAAAAGATGGCAATCCTGATCCCCACATACTAAGGCAAACTTGTGGATCCCAACCTTTGCCAGTCAGGAAACAGTCCCTGCCAACTAAGGTATCTACAGAGTTGAGAGGCAGCATGCTGCCCCAATTCCTAGTTAGCTTTGGCCAGAGCTGCACAGAAGTGACAATATTATACCAAAGAGTGGTACAATATTGTACCACCCTGGCGGTGGTTAAGGGACAGTCTCTCTTGGGGACATGGATTGCTTTTGGAGCTTTGCTTTTCACTGCCTTGGGCCAAGAATGCAGTGAAGGGTAGCATCTGGATAAACACCTGACAATGAGTGTTCCCTTCAGGAACCAAAGCCGTCACCATGCCCACTGGACACTTGCCCCCGCCAAGGAAATGGTTTAGGACCCCCAATGATCTGTCCTAGCCATAAGAAAGAATTGGCAAACTAAAATTTTCCAAAGAGGTCAGGCATGATGGTGCATGCCTTTGATCCCAACACTCAGGAAACAGACACAGGAGGATCTCTATGAGTTTGAAACCAACCATGTCTACATAATGAGCTCCAGGCTAGCCAAGGTTGCATACTGAGGCCCTGTCTAAAAGTATGTGTGCTGTGGAATCTGTTCCTAGCACTCGTGGTTTTTTTTGTTTTTTCGTTTTTGGGTTTTTTTTTGTTTTTTGTTTTTTTTTTTTTTTTTTTTTTTTTTTTTTTTTTTTTTTTTTTTTTTTTTTTTTTTTTTTTTTTTTTTTTTTTTTTTTTGGACGTGTGTTTCAAATGAATGAAGAAGGTTTGAGAGGAGGGAGCTCTGCTCAGGAGCCAAGAAACGATGGTGTGTGTGTATTTCAGGAGACTATTGGGGTTGGCTTTTATTTCATTGGGTCACCATGAGAAATAGATCAACAGTTTCGCAGCACTTCTGAAAGAGATCTCGGGGGAGTTTCCTCCTGGGTGGACCAATGGGAAGTACAAACCCACCAGTTTTCACCTCTCATTTTCCCCAGGACACTCAGGTTTCTCTCAACTTTCCCTCTAACTGAGAGAAGAAAGAGAACTTCTTTACCCATCCACACAGATTCCAGAACTCCAGCAGGCTGCTTAATGATGATCCAGAATGGATTTGTTTTTCTTACTTAAGCCCATTTTTAGGCTAAATTTAATGGGACCACTGTTCATGGACTCTCAGTGTAAACCTTTTGATGGATAGATGAAAAGGTGATTGCAGGGTGTGATGTTTGAAAGAAAATGGCCACCAAAAGGAGTGCTATATTAGGAGGTGTGGCCTTATTGGAGTAGGTGTGGTCTTGTTGGAGGATGTGTGTCATTGTGGAGGTGGGCTTTGAGGTTTCATATATGCTCAAGCCACACCCAGTGAGACAGACCACTTCCTGTTGACTACAAGTCAAGATGTAGGACACTTGGCTACTTCTCCAGCACCATGTCTGCCTACATGACACCTTGTCACACATCTCTGAAAATGTAAGTCACCCCAATTAAACGTTTTTCCTTTATAAGAGTTATTGGAGTGCTGGAGAGATGGCTCAGAGGTTAAGAGCACTGGCTGCTTTTCCAGAGGTCCTGAGTTCAATTCCCAGCAACCACATAGTGGCTCACAACCATCTGTAATGAGATCTGGTGCCCTCCTCTGGTATGTAGGTATACATGTAGGCAGAACATTCTCTACATAATAAATAAATAAATATTTTTTAAAAAGAGTTATTGGAGTCAGGGCTATAGGTCAGCGACAGAGCACTTGGCCAGGCCAAGATGCATGAGGTCCTTGGTTCCATCCCCGGTAGTAGCAAAAGCAAGCAAGCAAACAAACTGGAACAATTTCCCACATGGAATTACATTTATTGGGAGCTAATTGATGGTAGAAATATCATAGATGAAAGGTCACAAACCCGTAAGCCATAGGACAGATAACTGCTGCTTTCAAAATTAATATAAATTAATTGCCAACATTTTAAGAACAGATAATTTTATATTTAAAAATCAACATCTAAGCCCAGCAGTGGTTGTGCATTCCTTTAATCTCAACACTCAGGAGGCAGAGGTAGGTGAATCTCTGAGTTCAAGGCCAGCCTGGTCTGCAAATTAAGTTCCAGGACAGCCAAGGCTACACAGAGAAACCCTGTCTCAAGAACCAAATAAATAATAAAAATAAACAACTAGATATCTGTGTTGTGGGATAGTTTGATCACACTCTGAAACTCCCAAGATGGGCAATAAAGTTTACATTGAATCAGAAGGCAGAACTAGCTACTAGCTGACCAAAATTAGCCTCAGAGGTTTTGGAGAACCAAGAACATACAGAGACACAGGAAATAGTAGGGTAGGACGTAGAAAGATTTTCAGTGTTTTTTGGATGGAGGAAAAAGAGAGAGGAGGTCTCTGACTTCTCTGCCACTTCTCTGATCATTCAGGGTCTTACCTCAATATCTGATTCCCAAGTTTTTATTGATAAAGAATAATTAGATAAATGCTTCATCTGGCATCCAATGTGGGGCATGAGATGATGAGGCAGCTGTCAGAGTTGCTGCTAGGGCTGGCTTTCCCTCCCTCCCCACAAGCCTCCACAGGAGTCAGGAGTTTTCCTGTTGCAGCATCTCTACAGCAGCCTCCAGCTGCTGCCTGGCCCCAGCCCCAAATGTAAAAATATTATCTCAAAATGTATAAGATTAATATACATGTATATTTAAATTTCCTGTCATTAAGAGTACTAACTAATCCTAGACATAGGCTTCATCTAGCTTCCTATACATGATTTCAGCTTGAGTCTGAATCAGGTAACTAGGAATTAAGCTTGTGTATTCTAGATGTATTTGATAGATTGTGGTCCTTTAACGTCTCTGAGATCTGCTGAATATGACATGTAAAGTGTTTAAGTGTTCTGCAATGAACCGTGACTATTCCTAACAATGACCTTTGAAATCTCCTAAAGGATGAGGAGGCCCACAATGACGATTTCGCCTGAATTGGAGAAACACCATCTAACGGAAATACATCACCCAAAGATCAGTTTTGAACTACAAACCTCTCAGGACAGCTCAAGGTAGTTAGTTGAGATGGTTCAGCCTCACAGACTCCAGAGAAGCCCCATGCTTTCTATCACACTGGGCAACAGCTAGCTCTCCTAGGACTTGACCATTATCTCAGTCTTCTCAAGAACTCCTAAAGATGCCATTGCCCCCAGACAATAGTAAATAATTTTAAGAACAGGATGCTCACATTCCCAAGAGGTGAGATGGATGGCTTTGGTTGTTCTGTGGATTATGGATGGTTATCATCATTTCGGGGGTTAGTTGCAAGTTGTTACTGGTCATGGTAAGGAAGGAAACTAAACAGGGGAGATTAGATTCAGGGATCTCATTCTGAAAGAAAAAGGGTAGATTGTTGAATCTACTTCAAAACTAAAATAGCAACTACTAGTCTTAAATATTTTACGTTGATATGGATTTTTGTATATTGATGCAAATTTAAGGTTGTTTTTATTATACTCTATATATGTTTCCACTCTTGTTTAAGATATTTTTGTATATTGATACAAATTTAAAGTTATTTTTGCTTTAACATACTGTATATATGTTTCTACTCTTGTTTAAGGTATTGTAACTATACAGCTCATTTTAAAATGTAAGTAAAGTTCTAGTCCTTAAAAGCTATTATTACAAACTGTTAAAGATAAGTAAGAAATGTAGGTCCATTGTTAGTCATCTATAACAATCAAATTTTGTGGTCATGTTAGGTATGTTTTCAAGGCCAAACAGAGATATACTTTAGATAGACAGATGGTCTTCAAACACTTCAGAGACCTACATAATATGCCATTTAAGATCTTTTAATAACATAAAGCTTTGCATGACAGTGAGACATGTCTGCTCCTGTCAGCACCAATTTACTTCAAAAAAAAAAAGGACAATAGGGAACAAAGAACCTCCATATGGAGTTTGTTTTTCATTATGGCAAAGTTAGAAACTGCCCATGCCTTGACTGCTGACAGTATGCTGTCCAAACTGGACAAGCAAAACATAAAGAAAGTGACTGCCAAACTTTGCCAAGACAAGTTAGGTCAGGCCTTCAAAATTCCTGCATTATAGAAAAGTTTGTCAGACTTTCTAGGCCTGTAGGTTGAAGATGGATGCCCCAACATTGCAGAGGAAACTTGGGTGACTGTCCAGGCAAACAAATATCTCTGTCATTTCTATAGTTTTGGAAGTTGTTTGTTCTATACTTCTGCTTACTTGGGTAATATTATATTGAATCTCTGATGGAGTTAAAGACTAAGCAGTTATAATTACTGCTTTTCTTGTTAACAAATTCAGAAAATAAACTAACAAAAGAGGTATAAAGTGTATAAGATTAAGAGACATAAAATCTTAAATTATTTATTTAAAAAATATCGTGAAGTCTAAGATAGTTTTGGGTTGGTAATGCAAGATAGGATAGAAATGAATTAGGCACAAAAACTTTGGACTCGGGGGCTGGAGAGATGGCTCAGTGGTTAAGAGCATTGCCTGCTCTTCCAAAGGTCCTGAGTTCAATTCCTGGCAACCACATGGTGGCTCACAACCATCTGTAATGAGGTGTGGTACCCTCTTCTGGCCTGCAGACATACACACAGACAGAACATTGTATACATAATAAATAAATATATATTTTTAAAAAAGAAGTTCTTAGGGCTGGAGAGATGGCTCAGAGGATAAGAGCACTGCCTGTTCTTTCAGAGGTCCTGAGTTCAATTCCCAGCAACCACATGGTGGCTCACAACCATCTGTAATGAGATCTGTCACCCTCTTCTTGCGTGCAGGCATACATGGAGGCAGAATGTTGTATACATAATAAATAAATAAATCTTTAAAAAAAACTTTGGACTCACCAAGAAAGGATAGATAATCAATTATTTTCTCTGAATTTGCCAAATGCAAATGGACTTCCATTTTGAATGTTTCTTATCTGATAATTGTTCTTATTGCATGTAGTTTTAATCTATCAGAGTAAATTTTATTTATCTAAATAAAATGGGGAATTGTGTAATATTTTGGTTTCACTCTGACACTCCCAAGACTATCAATAAAGTTTATTTTGAATCAGAGGGTAGAGCTAGCTACTAGCTACCAAAATTAGTCATAGAGTTTCAGGAGGACCAAGGACATATAGAGAGCTGCAGGAAGTAGTAGGCTTAGAAAGATTCTCAGCCTTTTTGGGAGGTTGAGGAATGAGAGTGAAGAGATCTCTGGGTGCTTCTTCACCACTTCTCTGATCAATGAGGTTCTTACCCCAATATCTGACTCCTGAGATTTTATTGATAAAGAATAATTAGATAATGCTTCATATCTGTTTCTTTTGAAAACTCTGAGGTTAAAGCCTGACATCTTTTTAAAAACATGTATTCTTATGTATTTGTGTGTGTGTGTAGGTCAGGGGACAGCTTGTGGGAGTCAATTCTCTCCTTCTGCCCTTGGGCTCCAGGGATTGACCACCTACATGGCACTGTTCTTGCAGCTATTCCTTCAGACAGTGGCTGTTCCTCTGGTTTTTTTGAAAAATAAGTTTATGTCTTTATCTTTTACTATTTCACATGTAGATAGAATGCTCACTCTCATCCTCCATGCCCCTCCCTCCCCCATCCTGGTCTCACTGACATCATTCTTCTTCCCAACAAGTCTAAATACTACTTTTTGTGGTTTGGTTTTGGTTTCTGTGATGCACCAGATTTAATTAGGGTTGCTTACCTTAGGGTGCATGGAGGTTGTTTACTGGACCATGGGCCTTTGCCAAGGGACACACCATTGAGGAATATGATTCCTACTGCCCAGGCAGCAAGAATGTCCAGTAGCTCCCTAGAGATTGTAATTCACCCCCTCTACCATACTAGAATGTTGAAGGGCCCTGTCTTATGCAGGACTTCTACAAGTCATCAAAGCAGCTAGCTGTGAGTTTGAATCATGTCCAGAAAGCAGTTGTTCACAAGTGTGCTGTCTAGTTTGTTTTGTTTTGTTTTTGTTAAGTTAACATAAGCTACAGTCATCTGAGAGGAGGGAAACTCATTTAAGAAAATATCCAGTCTCCAGAATATTTGGGCCGTAAGCAGGTAAGCCTGTAGGGCATTTTCTTAATTGGTGATCAATGGGGGAGGGTTTAATCAATGGGGAGGGCCCAACCCTCCCCATTGGAGATACTACTGGACTGGTGGCCATGGAATCTATAAGAACAAAAGTCTAGCAAGCCATGAGGAGCAAGCCAGTAACCAAGCTCCTTCCTTGCTTAAGTTCCTGCCCTAACTTCCTTCAGTGATGAACAGTGATGCAGCGATGAGGAAGTGTAAGCAAAATAAACCCTCTCCTCCCCGAGTCGTTTCTGGTCATAGGTCTCATCACAACCATAGCAACCCTAGCAAAGACACCAGCACACATTTCCATCCCTTGCCCTTACATCCTCTGCCCCTTCAGTGATATTTCCTGAGCCTTGAGTGGATGATGTGGTTGTCCTGTTTAAGAGCACTATAATTGTATCACCTGCTGATTCAAGCCAGGTGAGAAACCTGAGAGGCAAACTTAGAGGGCTAGTGGGTCCCTAGTCTCATTCACCTATGTTTAGTCTTTTATTTGATAAAAGAAGAGTTGGGGCCAGCCGGTGGTGGCATACACCTTCAATCCCAGCACTAGGGAGTCAGAGACAGGCAGAACTCTGAATTCAAGGCCAGCCTTGTCTACAGAGTGAGTTCCAGGACAGTCAGTGCGACACAGAGAAACCCTGTCTTGGGAGAGAAAAAAAAGAGTTAGGAAATCAAGAGCCAGATAACATTCCATAACCTTTTTGTCTTGTGCCAGTACTCAGAATTCCTGACTCTACACTCCACATCATGATCGTAACACAATGGGTTGGTTCCAATATCCACAATTAGGAAATCATAGGTTGTTTTTTATTCCTCCCTCCAAGTTAAGGACAAAGGTGAGAAGAGAGAATTACAGGGACTGTAGGTATCCTGGAAGCAGGAATCTCTCCTCTTCTTTCTACTATCATTTAGTCCTACTGCCAGGCTTCACATCCCCATCAACCAAATGTGCCATAGGGTCAGAAGGTGTCTTTGCTGTGCCTCTTCCCATAAAAGGACAGCTGCCTATCAACGTGTTGTGGTTCCTATGGTGCTCACGGCTAATCCTACAACCTTACATTTCTCAAGCTGCTGCTTTCCAATGGAAAATCTGAGAGTGTAACACTTCCCGCGACCCCTCCAATACCCCCCACCACCACACTCCGCTTCTTCTGACCCTGTCCTCCCTCACACACTGCTGCCCAGGAACTTCTCTGGCCCCTATTTCTGCAACCAATGTCAGACGACTTCAGATAACACGCAAGAATTCTACTTGAACAGAATTATCTGGAGTGAGAGCTCCCCCTGTTGAGAGATCAGGACCAAGTTTTACAGGCTCTGGGAGTAAAGGCATGCACCATTATACCTGGCTCACATCCGTTTTTAAGAACCAACAATTCTAGGACATGGGATTTGCATAGGGAGTTGCTGTCTCAGACAATAAAACAAACATCAATGGGACAAAAAAATCCTCTGTGTGTTGTTGGAGGTTGCTTGTTCGTTTCCCGGCCACCCAGACTCCTGAAATAATCACACAGAAATCTGTATTAATTAAAACACGGCTTGGCCTGACACTTAGGCATATTGCTAGTGAGCTCTTATTTCTTAAATTAACCCATTTCTATTAATCTGTATATTGCCACATGGCTGTAGCCTAACAGTAAAGTTCCATCCAGCATCCGGTGTCTGTCACCTGCAGCGGCTCCATGGCTTCTCTCTGACTCGACCTTCTTTCTCTCCCAGGATTCAGTTTAGTTTTCCTACCTAGTTCTATTCTGCCCTGTCATAGGCCCAAGCAGCTTCTTTATTCATTAACCACTAAAAGCAACACATATACAGAAGGACTTCCCACATCATCTCCCCTTCTCTATCTAAATAAAAAGGAAAGTTTTAACTTTAACATAGTAAAATTACATACAACAAGACAGTTATCAAGTAAGAATTAAAGTTACAGTATTTATATCTATTTTATCTTTTATTATAACTAAGGAAAACTATAATTATAACTATTCTTCAACTTCAAAGGATATATTACCTAAGTAAATAGGAAGCGCGTTGTAAGCAACTTCCAAAACTCTAGAATTGACAGAGACATCTCCCTGCCTGGACACTCACCCAAAATCCTTCTGTAACATTGGGGCATCCAACCTTCAGCCTACAGGTCCATAGAATCCAGCAGACTTTTCCATGAAGCAAGAAATTTGAAGATCTGTTCTGCCTTGTAATGGCAAAGTCCATCACTTGCTTTCTTCTGTGTCCTGCAGAACATCTGGCAGACTCTTTTTGTTCTATCATGAAGCAGGAATCCCGAAGGACTGTCTCACCTTTAGGCAAGTTCAGTAAGTTCAGCTCGTTTTTCTGTGGGTCCTGCATGTCCAGTTCACACAGCATAAATAACATCGAGCAGACCAGGCAAGAGCAGTTTCTTGTCCAAATGGCTAACAAACTCCATAAGGAGCCTCTTCGATGCCCATCTTCCTCTTGAAGTTATTGGTGCTACCGGGAGCAAATGTGTCTCATTGTCATGAAAAGTCCTAAGTTCTTAAAACATTTAAATGCCATATCCTGTTAGTCTTTGAAAGACTTGAAGAATACCTAACTTACTGATATATATCTTCTTAATCAGGAGCAGAAATACATATACACAGTTTAACAAAACTGACCTGAAATTTGTATCAATAGGCCAAGATCCTTACCAATGTAAAGTATCCATCTCTATAGCATATCCCTCTTTAAATGCAAATAAACATTTATAAACAATATTTGGGGAATTTGGGCATCGTTCTCTCCAAACTGCTTCTTGCTGTTTATTGGGCAAAGCATTCCTAGGGTTCACAGAGACCTCTGGGAGTGAGTAGTCTTGTTCAATCAAACCACATTAGTCTGGAAGGAATCCACAGGTTCTCATCCTCTGTGAAAACAAAAGCAGAACCTCTTTTTCAAAACATCACATCCTTGCTGGGCAGTGGTGGCATATGCCTTTAATCCCAACACATGGGAGGCAGAGGCAGGTGAATCTCTGTGAGCTTGAGGCCAGCCTGGTCTACAAGAGCTAGTTCTAGGACAGCTAGGACTGTTAAACAGAGAAACCCTGTCTCTAAAAATGAAACAAAAACCAACAATATATCCTTAGACCCAAATTTTGAAGTCAAGATACCTTTAAAATAAATGTGTTAGTTTATCTTAGCAATCCCCAGAATCAAACATCTCTCTGCACTCAAAAAATTCAAAGAAATCACAATAATATGCATAATCCAGACTCTTTGTGTATATTCCACCTTTATATGGCTTATTTTGCTTTACTCCTTTAATCTATGACTATCTGTACTCTGTCTCTCTAAAGACTTTACCTTTTTATTTTTTTAATTGTCTATATTCTTTTTCTTCTTTCTCCTAAGCCTATGTACATTTATCCAACACTGTGACTCATTCAGATGTCTTTTTATAAATCTGGCTTTATTGTGTGCGTATCTGTAGTTATTTTTTAACTAGGAGCACTTTTTTTAAAATGCTGAGCAAGCATGCCTAGAACCAACTCCACCCAGTACAACATGGCAGAGGCATATTCACTGCCTCTGGGAGCTACTCTTTCTACCCCAGAGCCAGGGTTGCAGTGGGTCTGTGTCACCATTAAGCAATTTGTAACACGCTCACAGAACCTATTGAGATGCTCCTTAGCCAGACCTCCTGACAGAGTCAGAACCATTTGTGTTGGCAACCAGGAAGCCATGCAGGTTTTACTGCTAACGCTGAATCAGGAAACCTCTTAAAGGAGCCATGTCTCTGCTTGCCACCAGCAAACAGAGCAAGAAGCTGCATTAAAGTCTGTTTTTTTCTGTGTCTAGAATTCCTTTTCAAGCTCTCTCACATTTTTAAGTGGATTTAGTTGACCACATTGGTACCGACATTCCAGCCAGAACTTTAATAAGAAAAACCCAGTGGGAGGGTGTATGGAGGAAATGGGAAGTGAGGGAGTAGGAATTTGTATTGGTATTTTTTAAAAATCTAATTAAAAATAAATAAATAAATAAACCCCTACCAAGCACTCAAAGACTATTTGCAATTGTACCAGACAGTAACCTTGAAACTTAACCATCATTTTACCTTTACAGGATCCCATAGAAAGAACATTACCCCAAAGTACTAGAAAAAACTCTAACCCAAGGAGGTTGACTACATCAACAAAAACAGACAATTGATGATCTCACAGCAGCAAATCCCAAACAAGTGAAAAACACACAAAATAACATCACCAACAACAAAAACCAAGTTAACAGGAGATAGCAATCACTGGTCATTAATGTCCCTTAATATAAATGGACTCAACTCACCCATAAAGAGACAGGCTAACAGATTGGATAAGAAAGCAGAATCCATCCTTCTGCTGCATACAAGAAACACACCTCAACCTCAAAGACAGACATAGCCTCAGAATAAAGGGTTGGGAAAAACTTTTCTAATCAATTGGACCTAAGAAACAAGCTGGTGTAGCTATACTAATACCTAACAAAATAGACTTCAAGCTAAAATCAATCAAAAAAAACAAAGAAGGACATTACATATTAGTCACAGGAAAAATCCATCAAAAGGAAATCTCAGTATTGAACATCTATGCCCCCAAATACAAGGGCAGTAGTAAAAGAAACACTTTTAAGCTTAAACCATACATTAAACCCCACACACTAATAGAGGGAGACTTCAACACTCCACTCTTACCACTGGATAGGTCAGTCAGACCAAAACTTAACAGAGAAGGAAACTAACAGATGTTATGACTGAAATGGACTTAACAGACCTCTATAGAACATTCCATCCAACCAATATACCTTCTTCTCAGCATCTCATGGAACCTTCTCAAAAATTGACCATGTACTCGGTAACAAAACAAACCTGAACAGATACAAAAAGATTGGAATAACCCCATGTATCTTATAGGATCACCATGACTTAAAAGTAGGATTCAACAGCAACACTAAGTCCAGAGAGCCCACAGACACATGGAAATTAAACAACATTCATCTGAAGCATCAATGGGTCAAGTAAGAAATAAAGGGAGAAATTAAAGGCTTGCTAAAATTCAATGAAAATGATCACACAACATACCCAAATTTATAAAGCACAATGAAAGCACTGTTAAAAGGAAATTCATAGCACTAAATGCCTACATAAAGAAGCTGGAAAAAAATCCCATACCAGTGTGTTAAAAGAACTTTTGAAAACGTTAGAACGAAAAGAATCAAACTCAACCAAGAGAACTAGATGGCAGGAAATAATCAAATTGAGAACTAAAATCAACAAAATAGAAACAAAGAAAACAATACAAAGAATCAATGAAACAAAGAGTTGGTTCTCAAAAAAAAATCAACAAAATAGACAAACCTTTATCCAAACTATCCAAAAGGCAGAGAGAATATACAAATTAACAAAATCAGAAATGAAGAGGGGGACATAACAACAGACACAGAGGAAATCCAGAGAATCATCAGGTCATATTTTGAAAACCTGTACTTCACAAAATTTGAAAACTTAAAGGAAATGGACAACTTTCTGGATAAATATTACTTGCCAAAATTAAATCAAGACCAGATAAGCAAATTAAACAGACCTATAACTGCTGAAGAAATAGAAATAGTCATCAAAAGTCTCCCAAACAAAAAAAGCCCAGGACCAGATGGTTTCAGCTCAGAATTCTACAAGACTTTCAAAGAAGAACTAATACCAATACTCCTCAAATTGTTCCACACAATAGAAACAGAAGAAACAATGCCAAACTCTTTTTATTGAGGCTACAATTACCCTGATACCCAAACCACATAAAGACATTACTAAGAAGGAGAATTACAGACTAATCTTACTCATGTACATTGATGCAAAAGTACTAAATAAAATACTGGCAAATCAAGTCCAAGAACATATCAGAATTATCAATCACCATGATCAAGTTGCCTTCATCCCAGAGATGCAGGGATGGTTCAACATACAAAAATCTGTCAACATAATCCACCATATAAACACACTGAAAAATAAAAACCACATGATCATCTCATTAGATGCCAAAAAAGCTTTCGACAAAATACAACATCCCTTCATGATAAAGGTCTTGGAGAGAGCAGGGATACAAGGAACATACCTAAACATAATAAAGGCTGTATACAGCAAGCCAACAGCAAATATCAAACTAAGTAGAGAAAAACTCACAGTGATCCCACTGAAATCAGGAATAAGATAAGGTTGTCCACTCTCTTCATATCTATTCAATATAGTTCTTGAGGTCTATAATAAGACAGCAAAAGGAGATCAAGGGTATACAAATCAGAAAAGAAGAAGTCAAACTCTCACTGTTTGCTGATGATATGATCCCAAAAATTCTACCAAGGAACTTCTACAACTCATAAACACTTTCAGTAATGTAGCAGGATACAAGATTAACTCAAAAAAATTAGTAGCCTTCCTTTACACAGATGATAAATGGGCTGAGAAAGAAACCAGAGAAACATCACCTTTCACAATAGCCACAAATAGCATAAAATATTTTAGAGTAGCTCTAACCAAGCAAGTGGAAGACTTGTATGACAAGAACTTTATATCTTTGAAGAAAGAAATTGAAGAAGACAACAGAAAGTGGAAAGATCTCCCATGTTCTTGCATAGGTAGAATTAACATAGTAAAAATGGCAATCTTACCAAAAGCAATCTACAGATTCAACGCAATGCCCATCAAAATCCCAGCAAAATTCTTCACAGACCTCGAAAAAATGGTACTCAACTTCATATAGAAAAGCAAAAAGCAGAGAAACTAAGCTTCACCAGGAGCACAAGCCAGGAGCAAACCCAGTCCCAGGACGTGGGCAGATCAGGATTGAACCAGCAACCAGATCCAGAGTCAACGATCTCCACCAGAACAGGTACAAGGGAGTAACCGCTGAGCAAGTGAGCCAGAGCCAGAGCCAAAGACTGCCAAAGGTCCGGACATGAATCTGGGACCTTCAAGGCAGTAGACCTAAGCCAACACCCTGGTGGGTCTGGGCGAGAGTCTAGGATCTCCCAGGAACTAGGCCAGAGCCAGGACCTCTATCAGCCTGGGCATGAGTGAACCTGGGTCCCCCAAGTGAATAGGCAGGAACCAGAGATCTCGGCGGGGCCAGGCACAAGTCTGGGACCTCAGAGAGAGTAGGCCTGAGCCAGATCCTCTGTGGGTTTGGGCATTGGTCTGGGACATCAAAGGGATTAGGCAGGAACCTGGAACCACTACAGGTCCAAGCGCGAGTCTGAGACCTCTGAGGGAGCAAGCAGGTCCTCTGCAGGTTCAGGCACACCTGAGCCTGGGACCTCCAAGGCAGTAGACTGGAACCAGAAACCTTTCCAGGTCCAACTCCAACCCAGGAATCCAGAGCAGGATTTACAGATACAGGTCAAAGCCGGTAACCTAAGCCAAAGTTGCCCTGAGGCAAGGAACTCTACCTTGGGCAACAAATTCCACCGGAGTGGAACTGAAGGAGACTCCTAGGACAGAGAGGGCCAGAAGAAACAAGCTCCACCAGGAGCAGAAGCCAGGAGAAAATCCAGCCCTGGGAGCCAACCCATTCCTGAAACACTGGCAGACCAGGATTGAGCCAACGACCTGACTCAGAGTCTGCGATCTCTACTGGAACCAGAGTGGGACTGAACCAGGTACCTAAGACACAGAGAGAACAAGCTCCACCAGGAGCAGAAGCCAGGAGCAAACCCAGTGCTGGGACATGGACAGATCAGGACTGAGCCAGCAACCAGATCCAGAGTCAGCGATCTCTGCCACAACAGGTCCAACTCCAAGCATGAGGAGATTCAGACCAAGATTTACAGAAACAGATCAAAGCCAGCAGCCTAGGCCGAAGTAGGCCTGAGACAGCAAACTCCAAGGGAGCAGACCAAAGCACAGAAGCACTGAGCTACCTCCAGGAACAGGAATAACCAATGGAGTAACCAGAACTGTGATACTGACTGTACCACGAGGAACAACCATCTGAGCTTTGGTTTCACTATCACCTAGAAGATTATTCAACAGAGTCTCGGACAGCCACAACCACACCTATTAGAGGAAAAGATCAGTAGATAAGGTAAAATCACATGCTACACCACAAAGAGCAACACAATATAAGTAAAACCTAAGGACATTACAAAAGCAAGACCTGAACAACCAAATATGGATGAACCAGAAGAAAATGACCTAAAAAATAACCACAAGAGAATGTTTGAAATTCTTAAAGATAAAATGCGAAATTACCTTAAAGAAATGGAGGAAAAAACAAACAAAAAATTGGAAGATATCAGCAAATCACTTAAAGAAAACCAAGAAAAAGAACTCAAACATATAAAAGAAACTATTCAGGACTTGAAAACTGAGATAGAAAAAATAAAGAAAACACAAGCCAAAGGAATTATAGAAACAGAAATCAAGAGGAAAACCACAAATCAAGATCAGGAACCACAAATTCAAGCATGAATAACAGAATACAAGAAATGGGAGAATCTCAAACACTTAAGGTACAATAGAGGAAATAGACTCATCAGTTAAAGAAAACATTAAATCTAACAAAAGTTTAACCCAAAATATCCATGAAATATGGGACAACATAAAAAGGCCAAATCTTAGAATAATAGGTACAGAAGAAGGAGAAGAAGTTCAACTCAAAGGCACAGAAAATTTATTTAACAAAATCATAGAAGAAAACTTTCCCTACCTCAAGAAAGATATGCCTATGAAGATACAAGAAACTTACAGAACACCAAATAGACTGGATCCCAATAAAAAGTCCTCTCATCACATAATAATCAAAACACTAAACATACAGAGTAAAGAAAGAATATTAAGAGCTGCAAAGGAAAAAGGCCCAGTAACATATAAAGGAAGACCTATCAGAATTACACCTGACTTCTCAGTGGAGACAATGAAAGCCAGAAGGTCATTGTCAAGCATTATGCAGACATTAAGAGACCAGGATGCCAGCCCAGACTACTATACCCAGCAAAACTGTCGATCACCATAGAAGACAAAGCAAGATATTCCATGAAAACCCACAAAAACATGAAAATTAAACAATGCTCACCTGAATCATCAGTGGTTCAAGGAAGAAATAAAGGGGGCAATTAAAGACTTTCTAAAATTCAATGAAAATGACCATACAACATACCCAAATTTATAAAACACAATGAAAGCAGTGTTAAGAGGCAAGTTCATAGCACTAAATGCCTACATAAAGAAGCTGGAAAAATCCCACACTAGTGAATTAACAGAACGTTTGAAAACTTTAGAACAAAAAGGAGCAAATTCACCTAAGAGAACTAGATGGCAGGAAATAATCAAATTGAAAGCGGAAATCAACAAAATAGAAACAAAGAAAACAATACAAAGAATCAATGAGCCAAAGAGTTGGTTCTTCGAGAAAATCAACAAAATAGACAAACCTTTATCCAAACTAACCAAAAGGCAGAGAGAGAATATCCAAATTAACAAAATCAGAAATGAAAAGGGGACATAAAAACAGACATGGAGGAAATACAGAGGATCATCAGGTCGATTTTGAAAACCTGTACATTTTTGTCTGCTCCCCTCCCCCCTTTAACCCTCCCCCAAGGTCCCCATGTTCCAGATTTACTCAGGAGATCTTGTCTTTTTCTACTTTCTACTTCCCATGTAGATTATATCTATGTAAGTCTCTCTTAGTGTCCTCATTGTTGTCTAAGTTCTCTGGGATTGTGGTTTGTAGGTTGGCTTTCTTTGCTTTGTTTAAAAACCACCTATGAGTGAGTACATGCGATACTTGTCTTTCTGGGTCTGGGTTACCTCACTCAAAATAATGCTTTCTAGCTCCATCCATTTTCCTGCAAAATTCAAGCTGTCATTTTTTTCTTCTGTGTAGTACTCCATTGCGTAAATGTACCACATTTTTCTTATCCATTCTTCGATCGAGGGGCATTTAGGTTGTTTCCAGGTTCTGGCTATGACAAACAAAGCTGCTATGAACATAGTTGAGCACATGTCCTTGTGGCACGATTGAGCATCCTTTGGATATATACCCAAAAGTGGTATTGCTGGGTCTTGAGGAAAGTTGTTTCCTAATTTTCTGAGAAATCGCCACACTGACATAAAAGGGGTTGTACCAGCTTGCATTCCCACCAGCAATGCAGAAGTGTTCCCTTTTCCCCACAACCTGTCCAGCATAAGTTGTCATCAGTGTTTTTGATTTTGGCCATTCTTACAGGTGTAAGATGGAATCTCAGAGTTGTTTTGATTTGCATTTCTCTGATGACTAAGGATGTTGAACATTTGCTTAAGTGTCTTTCAGCCATTTTAGATTCCTCTGTTGAGAGTTCTCTGTTTGGGTCTGTACTCCATTTTTTTTAATAGATTATGTATTCTTTTGGTGTTCAATTTCTTGAGTTCTTTGTATATTTTGGAGACCAGACCTCTGTCTGATGTGGAGTTAGTGAAGATCTTTTTCCCATTCTGTAAACTGTCATTTTGTCTTGTTGACCATGTCCTTTGCTTTACAGAAGCTTTTCAGTTTCAGGAGGTCCCATTTATTAATTGTTTCTCTCAGTGTCTGTGCTGCTGGGGTTCTATTTAGGAAGTGGTTCCCTGTGCCAATGCGTTCAAGTGTACTTCCCACTTTCTCTTCTATAAGGTTCAGTGTAGCTGGCTTTATGTTGAGGTCTTTGATCCAGTTGGACTTGAGCTATTTCTAATACAAGACTTAGACTCCTTAGGATAGGATAATTATTGAAACATTTAGCATTTGTTTCTTGTTTGATATTATTTATACTGGTTGTAATTCTAATTTTTGTATTTGATATCTGTTCTTATTATACATAGTTTTGTATTAGGCTTAGAACCATTTATTTAAACAAAAGGGAGAGGTGCTGTGGGAACCTCTTCAGCCAGTAGCCTTTAAGATACCAGCCCACTTGAGCATGGCCTCTTATAGTATAAATGCCATTGTAAAGCATGTGCTCTCTCTATCCCAGCTTCTGGATTTGGTTCCTGTTTTCCGTTCATGCAGAAGACTGTGATCTGGGAGTCTATCCCTAAATAAATAATCCTTTATTATACTCGATTCTGAGCTAGATGCCAGGGGACTGGGGTGAAGCCCCCAAATAAACATTCCAGACATTTTGGATAAAGGGGTGCCAGGGAGCTAAGGTGACACTTCCGACCAAACAATAGGATGCTGCAGGAGCTGGCTTGAGGTTTCCACTTTGACCTCAACCAAAATGGTGGCTATCCACATATTTGTATTTTTCCGGAGCTGTTGTAATCTGGAGTTACAAATTTTACAGATTTTTAAAACAACCACCCCTACACTCAGAGACATAAAACAAGCATACAGTGGCCACATTATTCACACATATATATATTAACAGCAAAACTTTTTCTAGAAAACTTTGTCAGCTGACCAACTTAAAAATCCTGGTTGCAGGAGCCAAGCAAGCACACAGGTGGTCCCATTGAAGGCCAGATCAGCAGATTCTGTAAGGGAGAACAGAATCATAAAGATGGATCACCTATGCAGCTCAGAGGGGGAGGGCAGGGGGAATCCCAGTGTGACCCGACCACATGGCAGGAATGAGAGACAGGAGTGCAGAGACACAGACAAACCACAAACACAAAGAGAAGCTGGGAGTGGGAGGGGTGGGCAAGATCCCTGGTTCATTTCTGGATTTTGGCACCAAATGTTAAGTTTAAATTCTGGTTAATGGGAATCTGCCACTGCTGATATAATAAGTCAATCAAACCAAATTAATAAATCCAGGTTTATTCTGAGCACAGCATTTCTGGTTGGCCCCAGGAGAAGTTGAGGATACCATGAGGGGAAACCATGAGGTAAGGGCTTTTAATACCCTGGTGGGTGGAGTCACCGGTGGCAGACTTTTTGAGGGGTGGAGTAATGCCCCTGGGGGTGGAGCCACTGACAGCAGGCTCTCAGAAGTGAAGTCTGGACTGAGGCAACTCTGGGGAGGAGGGGACTTTGGGTGGACCTGAATATTCCAGACTCCTTGGATATATGGATGTCAGGGTCTGGGGTGACACTTCTACCCAAAACATGTGCATAGTTAACGAAGGCAGAAACATATGTAACACACCTTCACATAGATAAAGTAATATTCCACAACACAACCAAATGTAACACATCTTTGCATAGTTAAAATAATATTCCACAACAGGCATTGTATCCACCAGTGACTCCCATGCTCAGTGAGTATCATTAGCCATCAGGGAAATGCAAAGTACCATGAGATAGTATTTCATACTTGCTAACACCGAGATTAATACATTTAGATGGTAACATGTTGGAAAGAATGTGGAAATTGGAACCCTCTTTATGCCACTAAGAGGAATGTGAAATGAGGTAACCATTTTGGAAAGCATTTGCCAACTTAATCCTATTAGATTAGCTCCAGGAGGCACTAAAAAATGGGTCCCCCAAAAAACAAGACATAAAGAACAATAGATGGTAGGCCAGCTAAATTCAAACTGGATCAGCTCACATTTGAATCAGGGACTTCCTTCTGTCAGGTCCAAAAGAAACTCAAGATACATAACTAACTATTAGTGTGCCTATTAGCACACCAAAGCGCAAGCTGGCCTCCGGGTGCTCTCAGCATGCAAATGTCTGTTACAGAGTCCGTGCTGGCATCCTGCCTCTTCTCACCTCCACCCTGCCCTCACGGGTCTCCCTTCCCCTACCTTCTCATTCTTATATAACCCTGCCATTTCTGCCACGTGCCTTCTTGGTTCTGTCTCTCTTGACGCTGTTACACCCAAATCGCAGAGTCCCCCAAAGACCACCAAGGAGTTTGAATCCATATGCTAAAGCAAAGGGCCTTTATTCAGACTTGGTCTTCGACTCTCCGTGCGTTCAGCACAGCTGTGTGAATGGAGAGTG